>SJYO01018757.1:69733765-69908706 GCA_006410555.1 Capra ibex
TACGCTTCTCGACTGAGTAACCTTTTCTGAGACTACGACCCTCCCTAACCCCCGTCCTTCTTTTCCCCTACTGTCTCCTACTCTACCGACCTACCGTAGTAGCTGAGTTACCTGCACTCAAACTCACTTGAGGCCCTCAACCACTACCTGTCCTTCCGGACCACACGACGTTAAGTACCCCAGCGTTTCTCAGCCTGTGCTGACTCGCTGACTTGACTTGACTACTGTGGACATGTGTGTCTGAAACAATCTTGGTCCAACGAACAAAAGACTACGAGCTCGTACAGGGTGAAATAGATAAAATGGTCTCAGACGTGAACTAGATAATGTAGGAATTCCAGGTCATAGGGAAAGATGGAATTCGATTCCATTACTTACAAGAATAGTAGGAAGATCCGATGTCCATGGGACAACGACAAGTCAGAGGTTTAGTACAGACTGAGAAACGTGGCGTACCTGACGTCGTGGGGTCGGAAGGTACAGGGAGTGGTAGAGGGTCTTAAACGGGTGCAAGTACAGGTAACTTAACCACTACGATAGGTTGGTAGAGTAGGAGACAACGGGAGAAGAGGAAGACGGAAGTTAGAAAGGGTCGTAGTCCCAGAACACCGGTGTTCCATTTGACTGCCGTGTGAAATTTGAACTGAGTAGTTACTTAGAGAGTATTATGAATCGTACCTTGAAACGTATCTCATTCTCAAGATCACTTGGTGACTTACAACCCTATCTAAATGTGAACTAGACATACGTATAACCAGAATGTGTCTCTGAACTTCCTGTATCTCTTGTAGTAACGATCTTTTCTTGATTGTTTGCAACGACTACCCTTTCATTTCAACGAAATGACCACCCTTTTATTTCGACAAAAGGTTTCAGTGAAACCTTGAAACCTTTTCACACCGTCAAGGAGTTTTACGTTTCATATTCAACGTACGCACGTACGATTCAACGAAGTCAGTACAGACTGAGACACTGCGATACCCGACATGGGACGGTCCGAGGAGACAGGTACACTAAGAGGTCCGTTCTTATGACCTCACCCACTGGTAAAGGAAAAGGTCCCCTAGAAGGTCTGGGTCCTTAACTTGGACACAGAGAATACAGAGGACGTGACCGTCCATTGAAGAAATGTTAGTCACGATGGACCCATCGGGACTTCATATCTAACATTCACTTTCAGTGAGTCAGTACAGGTTGAGAAACACGGGGGTACCTGATATGTCAGGTACCTTAAGAGGTCCGGTCTTATGACCTCACCTATCGGAAAGGGAAGAGGTCCCTTGGAAAGGTCGGGTACCTAGCTTGGGTCCAGAGGACATAATGTCCGTCTAAGAAATGGTCGACTGGGTGTCCCTTCGGGTTCTTATGACCTGACCTATCGGATAGTGAAGAGGTCGTCTAGAAGGACTGGGTCCCTAGCTTTGTCCCAGAGGATGTAACGTCCACCTAAGAAATGGTTGACTTGATAGTCCCTTCTGGTTTCATATCCAGAATTTTTCATATCGTTAAAGTGAGGATCTATATATTGGTACTTTTGTCTTTTGTATACTGGGGTAATTTTTGAACGTGTGTTTACAAGTATTGTCGTCGAAAAAATTCACGGTTTTTCACCACGATTGGGTTTACAGGTTTGATTCCATATAAATATGTTACCTTATAATAAGTCAGTATTCTTTCTTACTTTATCGTTATATACGAAGTTGTACCTACTTGAAGCTTTTACACTAAGATTTACTTTCTTCGGTCTGTGTTTTCAGTGTATGACATACTAAGGTACTTATACTTTTACAAGTCTTATCTGTTTAGGCATCTCTATGTTTCATCTAATCTCCAACGGTCTCACACTCTTCCCTCCTGTACCCCTCACAATTAGTGATGACAATTAGTCATACCCTAAAGAAAAACCTCACTACTTTTACAGAACTAGTGCACTGATATGGACTATAGTACACTTATATAGTACACCTATATGAACACTTATTGACCTTAATATCCCCTGACCTTACGATTTCATCCTTCAGTTCTTTGTGTACCTCATTGTCCGTTTAAACCGGAACCTTACGTCTTACTTCGTCCCGTTTCTGATTATTTCAAAACGGTTCTTTTACGTGACCAGTATCGTTTGTGGGAGAAGGTTGTTGTGTTCTCTTCTGAGATGTGTACCTGTAGTGGTCTACCAGTTGTGGTTTTAGTCTGACTAATATAAGGACGTCGGTTTCTACCTCTTCGAGATATGTCAGTTGTTTTTGTTCTGGTCCTCGACTGACACCGAGTCTAGTACTTGAGGAATAATGGTTTAAGTCTGAATTTAACTTCTTTCATCCCTTTTAGTGATCTGGTAAGTCCATACTGGATTTAGTTTAGTGAATACTAATATGTCACCTTCACTCTTTATCTGAATTCCCTGATCTAGACTATGTCACGGACTACTTGATACCTTACTTCAAGCACTGTAACACGTCCTCTGTCCCTAGTTCTGGTAGGGGTACCTTTTCTTTACGTTTTTTCGTTTTCGGAATGTTTATCGACACTTCTCTTCTCTCCGTTTTTCGTTTCCTCTTTTCCTTTCTATATCCGTAAATTTACGTCTCAAGGTTTCTTATCGTTGTTCTCTATTCTTTCGGAATGAGTCACTAGTACGTTTCTTTATCTCCTTTTGTTGTCTAACCCTTTCTGACCTCTAGAGAAGTTCTTTTAATCTCTATGGTTCCCTTGTAAAGTACGTTTCTGCCCGAGCTATTTCCTGTCTTTACCATACCTGGATTGTCTTCGTCTTCGATAATTCTTCTCCATCGTTCTTATGTGTCTTCTTGACATGTTTTTTCTCGAAGTACTGGGTCTATCAGTACTACTACACTAGTGATTAGATCTTGGTCTGTAGAACCTTTCACTTCAGTTCACCCGGAATCTTTGGTAGTGATGCTTGTTTCGATGACCTCCACTACCTTAAGGTTAACTCGACAAAGTTTAGGACTTTCTACTACGACACTTTCACGACGTGAGTTATACGGTCGTGTAAACCTTTTGAGTCGTCACCGGTGTCCTGACCTTTTCCAGTCAAAAGTAAGGTTAAGGTTTCTTTTCGTTACGGTTTCTTACGAGTTTGATGGCGTGTTAACGTGAGTAGAGTATGTGATCATTTCATTACGAGTTTAAGAGGTTCGGTCCGAAGTCGTTATGTACTTGGCACTTGAGGGACTGTAAGTTCGACCAAAATCTTTACCGTCTCCTTGGTCTCTAGTTTAACGGTTGTAGACGACCTAGTACCTTTTTCGTTGTCTCAAGGTCTTTTTGTAGATAAAGACGAAATAACTGATACGGTTTCGGAAACTGACACACCTAGTGTTATTTGACACCTTTTAAGACTCTCTCTACCCTTATGGTCTGGTGGACTGGACGGAGAACTCTTTGGACATACGTCCAGTCCTTCGTTGTCAATCTTGACCTGTGTCTTGTCTGACCAAGGTTTATCCTTTTCCTCATGTAGCTCCGACATATAACAGTGGGACGAATAAATTGAAGATACGTCTCATGTAGTACTCTTTGCGACCTGATCTTCTTTGTGTTCGACCTTAGTTCTAACGGCCCTCTTTATAGTTCTTGGAGTCTATACGTCTACTGTGGTGGGAATACCGTCTTTCACTTCTCCTCGATTTTTCGGAGAACTACTTTCACTTTCTCCTCTCGTTTTTTCAACCGAATTTCGAGTTGTAAGGTTTTTGCTTCTAGTACCGTAGGCCAGGGTAGTGAAGTACCCTTTATCTACCCCTTTGTCACCTTTGTCACAGTCACAATAAAAACCCCCGAGGTCTTAGTGACGTCTACCACTAACGTCGGTACTTTAATTTTCTGCGAATGAGGAACCTTCTTTTCAATACTGGTTGGATCTATCGTATAAGTTTTCGTCTCTGTAATGAAACGGCTGATTTCAGGCAGATTAGTTCCGATACCAAAAAGGACACCAGTACATACCTACACTCTCAACCTGACACTTCTTCCGACTCGCAGCTTCTTAACTACGAAAACTTGACACCACAACCTCTTCTGAGAACTCTCAGGGAACCTGACGTTCCTCTAGGTTGGTCAGGTAAGACTTCCTCTAGTCGGGACCCTAAAGAAACCTTCCTTACTACGATTTCGACTTTGAGGTCATGAAACCGGTGGAGTACACTTCTCAACTGAGTAACCTTTTCTGGGACTACGACCCTCCCTAACCCCCGTCCTCTTCCCCTGCTGGCTCCTACTCTACCGACCTACCGTAGTGTCTGAGCTACCTGAACTCAGACTCACTTGAAGTCCTCTACCACTACTTGTCCCTCCGGACCGCACGACGCTAAGTACCCCAGCGTTTCTCAACCTGTGCTGACTCACTAACTTGACTTGACTTGACCTTAATCTAGTACACTTATTAGAACACTTATATGATTTTTTGTGATTTGATTAACATATGGAGTTGTCCCACTGAGAAGACGAAACAATGAACATAGAATTAATTTTTAGTTTAAATAAAAAATTTTTACCTTTTCCTTGACTTTTAAGGGTCGTGTGTCATGGGTGTGGTACCGAGTGGAAAAATGGGCTTCCGCGTCAAGTCATGTCAGGAGACTATTGAGAGACAAACGAAGAAGGTTCAAAAGATTACGGTTAAAGTTAAATAATAAAAGTAGAAGGTTAAAGACGAACAACTTTACGTCCAGCCGATATATCCATTAGTTTAGTCCATGGAGAGACACCCATTTTCCTACTTACTCGTATTTGAAGTTGTAGTGATTAGGGAAGGTCAGTTTCATTCCGAATACCAATTCGGGTTTGTTCGAATTTATAAGGACACTCCTGGAGGGACAACCAGGTCATCAATGTTTAGGCAGACAGTTACATCCCCTGTGTCCAAGTTATGGACCAGACCCTTCTAAGGTACACGACGCCTCGTTGATTCGGAACATCCGGTGGCGACGGTTTCGGGAGGTTCAGATCCGGAGCGCACGGTGTTGAATGACTCAAGAATACGACATTGATGACTTCGGATGAACGGGTCTCGGAAACGACACACTTTTTTTCTTTGGTGGTGTCACTCTGAGGGCACGTGGCGTTGTTTCTTATCGGAGGTTGACGGTGTTGATCTTTTTTGGGTGTACGTCGCTACTTCTAGGTCGTGGTGGTTTTTATTTATTTCTTCTAAAGGACGAAATAAAAGTAAGTAGGAGTATTTGTATCAAGTGTATGTGGCATAAATAAGTTCGTGAATAATGTTGTTGTGGTTTCTAAAAAGGTTTTAACGGCCTATAAATCGTAGGCGGTGAACACTTTAGTTGAAAATGTCGAAAGCAAAGAACGAGAAGTGAAACGAGGGTTGAAGACAGAGATAGATGTGACTTCTCAAGGATGAAGACGGACCCAATACCTTTTAGGACTTTATTTAACTGTGACCTAAGAAAGTTAGTCTTTAGAACCGGCCAAAGGTGTCCGTAAATTGATCCTTTGTTAAGCATCTCAAAATAATAACATCGGAAATCGAGTGTTAAATCATAAGTAACAAGGATCATAAAAGATGTCGAACAATTGTAAATATCGACAGTGTGGACGGGACTGTAAACTAGGATTTGGGAAACTCTCAGACTTGACACAAAAAGTTCCTCAGGGTCCGGAGGAGAAGAAACGGTAGAAAAGGATCTCAAATCGTGTCCAACCGGTGTACCAAGGATCAGGTGTAAAAAACGTGTCTATTTGGACTTCACCGTTTCTATTTTATTCCTTCCTGTCCAGGTCACGAAGTTAAGACTCGAAGGTTTCGTCTCTGAACCCGAGTCAGGGACCAGCCCCTTGATTCTAGGGTGTTCGGTGTACAACCGATTCGGTTTTTAAAAAAAAGTTTTATTTTTATTTCTTGTCTCAGTGAAGAGGAATTATAGATTTGAGTACACATCGTCTTTTGTCGAAAAGAGTAATTATAGATTTTCATAGATAACTTCTTCATTATTCCTAACTGTATATATGTGATGGTGCACATTTTATGATCGATCAAGTCAAGTCAAGTCAACGAGTCAGCACAGGTCAAGAAACGTTGGGGTACTTAACGTCGTGCGGTCCGGAGGGACAGGTAGTGGTAGAGGGCCTCAAGTGAGTCTGAGTTCAGGTAGCTCAGGCACTACGGTAGGTCGGTAGAGTAGGAACCAACAGGGGAAGAACAGGACGGGGGTTAGGGAGGGTCGTAGTCCCAGAAAAGGTTACTCAGTTGAGAAGTGTACTCCACCGGTTTCATGACCTCGAAGTCGAAATCGTAGTAAGGAAGGTTTCTTTAGGGTCCCGACTAGAGGAAGTCTTACCTGACCAACCTAGAGGAACGTCAGGTTCCNGCGAGTCGGAAGAAGTGTCAGGTTGAGAGTGTAGGTATGTACTGGTGTCCTTTTTGGTATCGGAACTGATCTGCCTGGAATCAGCCGCTTCATTTACAAAGACGAAAACTTATATGATAGATCCAACCAGTATTGAAAGGAAGGTTCCTCATTCGCAGAAAATTAAAGTACCGACGTCAGTGGTAGACGTCACTAAAACCTCGGGGGGTTTTATTTGAGACTGTGGCAAAGGTGACAAAGGGGTAGATAAAGGGTACTTCACTACCCTGGTCTACGGTACTAGAAGCAAAAGCCTTACAACTCGAAATTCGGTTGAAAAAACGAGAGGAGAAAGTGAAAGTAGTTCTCCGAAAAATCGAGGAGAAGTGAAAGACGGTATTCCCACCACAGTAGACGTATAGACTCCAAGAACTATAAAGAGGGCCGTTAGAACTAAGGTCGAACACAAAGAAGGTCAGGTCGCAAAGAGTACTACATGCGACGTATCGTCAATTTATTCGTCCCACTGTTATATGTCGGAACTGCATGAGGAAAAGGATAAACCTTGGTCAGACAACAAGGTAAAGGTCGATCGATCACCCTTGGACGATATTTCGTCTCCCTCGAGTCGAACCACGAGATTTTACTGGATCTACCCACCCTACTCTCCCTGTAGGTTCTCTCTCCCTATATCCATATGTATATCGACTAAGTGAAGTAACATGTTATCTTTGATTATGTTGTAATTTCGTTAATGTGAGGTTGATTTTTGTGTTTTTCGTTGGGGAGTTTCTCGAATTCCAGTTGTAGTATTGAGATGCATTCTACCTTGAACAGCACACACCTTTTGTGTATTTCAGTTTCTTCCTAATTCAAAAGTACTCACTCTTTTACAAGTAAATACACTGTGAAGTATTAGAAAGTGTTAAACACAAGGATCACTTTGATGAAGATTACGTTAACACTATATTATCGATTCTCAATTTTTATTTAATACAATCGGGATGGTGTGTACGTGTGTTCGTCTCGATTCACTGAAATGACATTTATTTTATGTACTTTTTCAACTTTCACAATCAGTGAGTCAGTACAGACTGAGAAACTCTAGAGTACTTGATATCGGGTGGTCCGAGGAGACAGGACCTTAAGAGGTCCGTTCTTATGACCTCACCCAACGGTAAGGGAAGAGGTCCTCTAGAAGGTCTGGGTCCCTAACTTGGGTCCAGAGGATGTAACGAAACGGTTACAATGAAACGGTTGTTTCCAGACAGATCAGTTTTGATACCAAAAAGGTCATCAGTACATACCTACACTCTCAACCTGGTATTTCTTCCGACCACGGTTTCTTAACTACGAAAACTTGACACCACAACCTCTTATGAGAACTCTCAGGGAACCTGACGGTCCTCTGGTTTGGTCAAGTAGGATTTCCTTTAGTCAGGGCTTATAAGTAATCTTCCTGATTACGACTTCGAGGTTATGAAACCGGTGGACTACGTTTTTTGACTGAGTGACCTTTTCTGGGATGACGACCCTTTCTAACTTCCGTCCTCCTTTTCCCCTGTTGTCTCCTACTCTACTAACCTACCGTAGTGGTTGAGTTATCTATACTAAACCCCGTTCAAGACCCTCAACCACTACCTGTCCCTGCGGACCGTACGACGTCAGGTACCCCAGTGTTTTCCAGCCTGTGCTGACTCACTGACTTTGCTTAACTTGACTTGAGGACGTAACGTCCGTCTAAGAAATGACAACCTCTGTCGTCCTTTCGGGTCTTTATTTTATGTATCTAGATACTTTATTCTTTTAGGTATTCTTTTCAACTCCGTGAACTCTTTTGTAATGTTCATTCTTACGAATGTTCTGAGGAAATCCGTTCAGAGGTGGGTTGGGGAACTTCAAGGTACTACTTCTTAAACAATATAGACACCGGTAGAATTGACTTTGTGTGTGTTCTCTCAAAACATTTTTTTTTTTTTAGGTAAAGAGGTTTGGTGTTGTTTGACCGTCTTGTTAGGGTTTCTTTGTGTATGTATGAACGAAGTGTACTAAAATACGACAGGACAAGTTTTCGTCTCAGTTGGTAAGACGACGAACTAGGTGATAAGAGAGGAAGGGATACCGGTTTTTTGTTTTGGTTACTCGATCTTAAGGAACACTTTGGTTTCGAATCGGTTAAAAAGTCTACACAAGACACAAAAGAATAACTACAACCAGAAAGACTTAAAATTTTGGTAGACAGGTAAACCGGTGTTAAACCTCGGGTTGTGACAAGAATTTGTCTCAGAATCTTTTCTTTGTTTAACAGAGATGACGGATATTTGAAATTAGATTGTACTTCTTTTCTTATACTTCCGTAATCATTCATCCACTACTACATGTATCGATATTAATCCGTTATCCTCAGAGCCACCCAATCCTTCGACTGTACTAAACCTCCTGATTCACCTGTGAACATCTCCATCGTTCTGCAACCCGGAATCTCTTAATCCTTCCTTTTCCGTACTTGTCGATTATTAAACCCCGTATGATTTCCACGGGAAAAGAGAAAGAGTACTTTTTGGTTCAACTTGAACTTGATTAACATCAAACCTCGTATAGCAAGGATTTTAAACCTCTTGGGATAAGTGTCCGGAGACGGGTCCTGTAGGGGTTTATTTGTATAATTGTGAAGTTGGTAAAGAAAAGGTTCTCAGAAACAAAATACTAAAGTCAAAACGACAGATTAGAATCGTTAACGGTTTGGGAACCTATTAGAGAAGCCTCGTCGATGTTTTCGGAGATCTGATCATGAATGCGGGATAACACAAAGTTGTACTCTACAAGTCTTGTACTGACTCGTCTTATAGAGTCAGGAGTGAGAGTGATAAGGATAATTATCTAGGTTTGGGTAGTGGTAAAGACTCAAAGACAAGAAAATATAAATATAGAGGGTACAAGAAAAAGAAAAGGAAATATAAACAGTATTTTTATTTAAAAGAGAAAACGGAAGTGAGATGAAATTGGTACCTAATAACTATAGACATGATATGTTAGTTCGGATTTATAAAATCCTTTTCATCTTTTAAGTATTCTTTTATTCTGTTTCTTCGATTCCAGAAGTACGTTTCTATTAGTAAAACCTTATATAAGGAAGGGTGAAAGAGGACACGTATAAAAATAAAGAGTTGTTTATACCCTCACATGATGTATATGTCTAGATCCCGGTTAATAAATTTTATTTATGTATACTTATAAAGAGGACAGTTTATAAATAAATTAATATTAAAACTCACTGATTAATCATACCTTCATAATAGTAAATAAACAGGTTGGTGGATGATAATTTATAAACCAAACGAATGTAAATAGTATTAGTATTTACTGTAAGACGTATATGTAATCTCATATGTTAATCAACAGAAAGGACTTCAATGCATTAAACTGGTGTAACGCATAAAGATTCCGAGACTACGAGTACGACACGAGTCAGAGAACCAGGACAGATAGAGAGAACGTTGGGGTACCTGACGTCGGGCGATCGGAGGAGAACAGGTACTTTAAAAAGTCCATTCTTATGACCTCACCTAACGGTAACAGAAGGAGGTCCTATAGAAGGGTTGGATCCCTAGTTTAACGTAGAGAACGTAACAGTCATCTAAGAAATGGTGACTCGGTGGACCCTTCGGTATGTAAGAATTTGACGGTAACTTTTCGACACGGTTGAACGTGATAATATTTGTTCCTCTTCCGGATAAAGAGGTGGGCGGGACTGTTGTACCCTATCTCAGTAAGGAGATTTGAAAACAATTTGACTACGTGTTTTATACAAGAGAACTAAAAGTAAAGAACCTAATTATCATTCTATGATAGTCTATCATAAAGGATAGTCACGTTTTTTTTTTGTTGTTGTCACTAATTGTAAGTAACGTTAGTAACAATTTAGTCTTGGACTTTTGTGTAGGACGACCCTGATACTAATGGTAAACAAAGACGTCACTCGGTAGTAGGTAAGGAAGTGTCACCGGACCTTCCAAAGGTCCAAGTGTACATGTAGAGAGAAAAGTCCTAGTTCGTACTAGGTATCGAGGAGTTCCGGTAGTAGAAGTCTTGGAACTGATCAACAGACAGAGTCTATTAGATAATAAAACCACTAAGACTGATTTGGAATCCTTCTTCTTTCAGTTCAATCAAAAATTTCCACCGTTTTCTAATACACAAAATTCACTCCACGAATTGAGCAAGTTCAGGGAACCCAGGACCTTTACACGGAATATTGGGAGCGTTAGGACGACTCAACTACAGTATTTCATCTTTTTCGTGACCGGAATCCAACCTCAGATTGGCTGATCCCAGGGTAGAACCGAGACCTGACATAGTCGACACACCGAGACCCCTTGAGTGAGTCAGAGAAACTCGGAGTCGTAGGAGTAGACACTTTACTACGGATGATGTGTCTCAACACTCTAAATTTATCCTTTCTAAATACATTAGTTATCCAAAGAGTCTACCACGTCATTTCTTAGACGGACGGTTACGTTCTGTGTTCTCTGTTCTTAAGCTAGGGAACCAACCCTTCTAGGGACCTCCTCCTTTACCGTTGGGAGAGATCATAAGAACGGACCTTTTAGGGTGCCTGTCTCCTCGGACTACCCGATGTCAGGTACCCCAGTGTTTCTCAGTCCGTACTGATTCGTTGACTTGCGCGCAAGCGCTCGCACATGTGTGTGTGTGTGTGTGTGTGCGTGTGTGTATGTGTGTCTACATTAGTTATTAGTGAACACCCTTCACCAGTTTTACGGTGAAATAAAAAGAGAGGGTAAGAAAGGAATTTTTCGTAAATCACCCCTGAAGGGAACACAGGTACCCCAGCGTTTCTCAACTTGTACTGACTCGCTGAAGTGAAAGTGAACACTAGGTTACCAATTCTTAGGTGGAAGGTTACGTCCCCTGAGCCCAAGTTAAGGACCAGTCTCTTAATTCTAGGGTGTACGACACCCTGTTGATTCGGGAGTTCGATGTCGTTGATGACTCGGGACCGTGGCGTTGACCTCTTCGAGTGCTCGGTGTCCCTTCTAGGACGTACAGTGTTGATTCTGGACTGTGTCGGTTCATTTATTTGTTTATAAAATTTTATTTATTTATAAAATTTTTTTCGTAAGTCACTTCCGTCCCAAAGGAACCGGGATCCACCTTAAAAGTGGGAGTTCATTCATGAAACTGAGAAACCTCACCTCTCCCTCCCCACCTTTTCAGTAAGAATCTATATTAGTCGGGATGATAGTGTAAGTCTTTAATTTCAGTATGTCTGACACAATCATTAACTGTGTGGTCAGAAGGAGTTCGTATTCTGTAGAAAAGATGAGAATTGATTCCGGTCGGAACCCGATCGTTGAATTTCGCCCTTCCTTTTCCTTCATCTTCAAACTATCCCACTTCTAAGAATGGGGTCCTCCATTCATCTCTGTGATTATAAACTTTTTTTAAAATAAAATTATTTTTTATTTTCTTATTCGAATCATGTATTAATCCTTTTCTCTCGACATTTCCTTTGACTTAATGAAATTTCTTACGTAATTAAATTACCTTTTGTAGTAATCCAACACTGTCTTTCTTTACCGTTATTTTAAAATTATCAATAAATCTTTCTATTAAAAATGAGGACAAACGTATTGATCTTTCAGTTTTTTTTATGGGATATAAAGTAAAAGGAAGTGATTTCGAGACTTTAGACTAGAATATGGAGTTTTGGTCTTTCTAGAGGACTCTACAAAGAAATTGCACAGTTGCATTGACCCTCTACCTCACGGGTCAATAAACCAGTTGTACTAAGACCAACAAAGATACTCCCACAAAAACTTTATCTGATTCTAAATTTAACGATCTAATTGTGTCCGACGACAGGGAATTACGTTCACTCGGACTTATCTTGTTTTTCCGTCTGGGAAGGGGTTTACTCTCTCTTAAGAAGGACGTACTGACGTAACCTTGGTTCTAAATGGGAAAAAGGATTGAAACCTGACTTGTCTTTATAGTCGAGAAGAAGACCGAGAGTCCGGAAACCTGTGACTGACCTTCCTTTGGCAGTATTCGAGAGACCCAGAGGTAGAAGTCGAACGAAAGAGTGGGACGTCGAGAAGCTTGTACAGACGGAGGTATTAGTGCACTCGCTCAAGGAAAAATTAACACGCACACACGGACGTGCGAGTCGGCACAGGCTGAGACGTTGGTGTACCTGACATCGGGCGGTACGAAGAGACAGGTACCTTGAAAGGTCCTTTCTTATGTTCTCACCGAAACGGTAAAGGAAGAGATCCCCTAGAAGGGTTACTGACTTGGGTGTAGAGGACACAAAGGTCGTAACATCCACCTAGAAATGGTGACTCGGTAGTCCCTTCGGGGTCAAGGAATATTATGTAGAGAAATATATAAAATGTGTGTGTGCGTGTGTGTGTGTGTGTGTGTGTTTGTGTGTGTGTGTGGGACAACCAAGACAAAGATTACGTAGAGGGTAGAGGGAAATTACCTCAAAGGAATAAAAGAAGGTCCTTTGTTAAGGAATTTAGGACAGGTGCGTCTCTCCGAATGGTCCTTATTTATTCAGGGTAAGTAGGATTGTTATAATAATTCTCACGTCCATTTACAAAACGATATTCTTACAAGTAATACCAAATAATACCAATAAAGACACGAAAGGTATTATTTCTTTTTATGGGTTAACTCTGTATAACAAATTTATATCATGTAATGTAGGGGGATTTCTTGTTATATGTCTCTTTTATATATAATAACTGTATCTGTTCATGAGTTCTAATAATTCATTCTTTTTCGTCTAATATTTCGTTCAGACCTTTGTAAGGGTATATGTGAATCTCTTATATAACGTATATGGAATTCCTCTTTTATTACTGGTTTTCTTGTTCAGAATTCGGTAAAAAACGTTGGTATGACACCGTCACTCCACCTGTCTGAGGTCCGAAGGAGAAATACTAGGAACGAAGGATTACAAATGTGGGATCACATCAGAGGAGGGGACCTCACACCCGTACTGGACTCTGAACGAAGATTGACCATCTTATACCGTTTCCCCTGGCCTATATGTACATATACCAACACACTAATTGAATGTACTCTAATGTCACGGACAGAACGATCCCGAGGGGACCACTGAGTCGCCATTTCTTAGACGGATGGTTACGTCCTCTGGACCCAAGTTAGGGACCCAGTCCTTCTAGGGGACCTCTTCCTTGACCGTTGGGTGAGGTCATAAGAACCCACCTCTTAGGGTACCTGTCTCCTCGGACCACCCAATATCAGGTACCTCAGAGGTTTCTCAACCGTGCAGAATCAATGATAGTGAACGTTTGACAATAGAACGACCTCAGTGAGGGAACGGCCGAAACTTCTTAGTTTAGACGGTATAATCCCGGAGGGATATAAATCTCCACGTTGATCGTTCTTGAACAGATCGACTGTCGTCGTTCTGAGACTTCAGAAGTCAGGATATTCTCGTTCTTTGCTTAAGACGGTGGATTTCGTCTAGTAAGGGGTGAACTCGGTGTCTACTTTGACGATTCCGATCAGTTCCTTTTGAATTCGTGATTTGTAAAAGAGACGAGAAACAGGAGGGGAGAGGGGAGATGATACGTAACACATAGACGTAAAACGTAGTTGGTTTGTAGGGGCAGTCGTCTTTATGGACGAGTTGGTATTTTTCGTTGTAATAGGATCGTAGTTGTTCTGTTGTGGATTTTTCTATTGGAAGGAAGAATTTTCCTTGATGCTATTTGGTACTGAGTGATGAGTGGAATATACGAATCTAGGTCTAACACATCTGGCAATTATTATACATGTGGTAAATTACATGTCGGAAGACAGAGTTTTTACACGAGACTGAAATGTCCTCGTGTCTTACCAAGAGACTCAAAAGACTTTCCGACAAGGACCTAATATCAGGAGTGAAACCGAATTTTATAAGGTAACGAAAGAATCTAGTTGACTAAGTAAAACATGTCTGTAATGTTTCCTTTTATCATTGAAATGTTCTACCTCTAAACCGTCTGTGGTGTGATTAGTTCCCTAGTTTCAATTTTTAGGACCATATAACATGACTCTTCTCGTATTGTAGTAAAGACATCACACGGATGTTACATGCCGGACTTATTTGTTCTCCTTTATAGTCTGTAAGATGTTTCATCGACCGTATATCAGAAGTATTTAAAGTTTCAGTATTTTCCGTTCCTTAGACTCCTTAATGAGGTCTATTTTCCTCTGACTTCTCTACACTTTTGATTTGTGTCACACACCAAGACTTAAACTAGGACCTGGTCCTTTGTTTTTTCGATATTTATTATAATAACCCCTTTATCTGTTTTAAACTTATATCTGTAAATTTAATCTATTGTCATAGTATAGTTACAATTTATAGGATTAAACCTATTAACAAGACGTCGATATGTTCGTTTACAAGAAGAAACATCCTTTATGTATGACTACATGAAGTCCTATTTCTCTGTGTCATAGACCTCAAATAAAAGTTAATCTTTGTGGTAGTTTGAAAATAGACCGGAAAGGAAACCCTTTGTTCTGAGTCGGTGTCGGAATATTTTGACTATTCGTCGTATCTCAAAGAGAAATATCTATCAGGTCAACTATTTCATTCTTCCTTTCTATTTGATGATTGGAAGTGTAGTAGATTACTTTCTTATTTAGATCCGGAAGTGAGAGTTTATCAAAACAGAAAACTATTTTAATGTGTATGACACTGAGGAGACCGTCAGGTCACCAATTTTAAGGTACGAAGATTACGTCCTCCACTCCCAAACTAGGGACCAGTTCCTTGATTCTAGGGTGTACGGACGGTGAACTACATCGGTTTTTTTTTTATGTGGTAGATATGTCTCAAAACGGTTTTTTTTTTCTTTTCTATATTTTGTAAATGGACTAGTTCGGAGATTTACATCTCCTGTTTTTTGTCCAACACAACGATACCGGGGTGTTAGTGATTTTAAGTCTAACCTCTTTTACTCCTCTACTTTCTCGGTCAAAGTAATTGTTTATTGAATTTTATGTTTTTCTTACTTTTTCCTTGTCTCCCTATTCGGTCTATTGGTTATTGTTACTTGTTGGGAAAGAACGTATGACTAAATTTGTTTATTTGATAAATTCTTTTGTATTTAAAGAGTATGTTTACTCTTTTGAACTTACAACCATTCCATAAACTATAAATTTTTAATACAATGTAAAAACCAGTATTTTTACTGTAACATTTTATCTGTCCTTCAGAACATATCGTGCGCTCGAGTCGAGCCACGAGTCGTCCCTGGATCTCTCCACCCTAACCCCCCACCCTCCCTCTGAGGTGTCCCTCCCATAGATACATATGTATATCGACTGAGTGAAACGACATGTCGTCTTTACTTGTGTTATAACATTTGTTAATATAGGGTTACGACGATGACGACGACGATTCAACGAAGTCAGCACAGACTGAGACACGCTGGGGTATCTGCCGTCGGGTGGTCCGAGGGGCCAGGGACCCTAAGAGGTTCGTTCTTGTGACTTCACCCCACCGGTAAAGGAAGAGGTTACGTACTTTCACTTTTCACTTTCACTTCAGCGAGTCAGTACAGACTGAGAATCGTTGGGGTACCTGACGTCGGGTGGTCCGAGGAGGTAGGTACCCTAAAAGGTCCGTTCTCATGACCTCACCCACGGTAACGATATGGGGTTATTATATTCAATTTTTATTTTCTAAAATTTTCTGTAACATATCGACATAGATTTTAGTCAGAAATAGAAAACTTACATGACTTTACAAATGTCTCCTTTATTATACTACAGAATCTGAACGGAGTTTCATTAGGTCTGAATCACCCTCTATCACCTCCTGTCTTCTAGGACCGCTCGATGTCAGGTACCCCAGTGTTTCTCAGCCTGTGTTGAATCGTTGACTTGATGTCCTTGTTAGGTCTCACCTCGTCTCCTTTCACCTCCTTTTTACTCTGTAGTAATAGATACTGTATATATCTTCCCAGTATTATGGGAGAGGTGAAGACATATACAAACTTTCAAAGATATTATTTTTTCAAAATTATGTTTACTTTCCTTTGGTATAACTGGTTCCTTAAACACCCTCGTCCAATACGTTACTTAGTGATTGTCACCAATGAGTCCCTTTATTCTATTGACTACTCAAGAAAAAAGGAAAGAAAAGAGGTATAATAATTAAAACAATGTCACTAGTACTTGGTAACTGTACGATTTGTAATGAACGCCTTTAAAATTTTTTTCGTACAGAGATTCTTTTTGTCTTCACTTTTAGATTTTAACTGAATTTTTAACCTCGATTTAAACATGTCACCAAATACATATACTTCAGACATAAATAACACTCCGTTGTGGACACTCTACATTTATCAAGGTCAGTTACTGACGTCGACCATTTTAACTACTATTCGAGTCATTTTAGTAAGTCCTGAGACCGTTTTATATATTTCGTCCATCTTTCTTTAATTGGTTGTAGATTTGTCGGTAGCGGGGAGGGTTTAATCCAACGTGGACGGTATACATGTGTGTCTATGTGTCTCGTGGTGTGTATTGGTAAAGGGAAAGAGAGTGTTGTCTTTCATGCTCACTTACTCATAGTCACTTTTAGACTCGTCTTTTGAAAGTTGATTGGAGACGCAAACCTCAGTGTATATAATTTTTATGAGGATTCGTTGAGAAGAAGTATCCAGGACGACAACGATCGCCAATGTAGAAGGAATGGTAGTAGTCAAGGAACAAAGGTGGGATAGTCTTCTTTTTCAAACGTTTAGGTCTACGAAAATACACGATTGTACGAATCAACGATAAAAAAAAAAATTAAAATTGTTTCTCAGTCTAAACTGACTCACTGATTGTATATGAAAAAATGTATACCATACAAAGTTTATAAGTGTATTTCTCGTCGGGTGTTATGACCGATGAATTGTACTTATCTAGTTCTTTTTTCACCAGACCTTCGTAGAAACTAATAAGTACAAAGTTTAAAATGTTTCCACCTTATTTTTCTCTCTTCTGCTTCTCCCTTGACTCGAAATAACAGGACACTATAATTTTCGTGAGACACTCCACTCTCTCTTCCGCTTTAACTCTAAGGAAAGGCAATACGCACATCCATGAAAAGTAACCGTCTCAGATATCTCTTTCAACTTACCCGATGTCACGCAATAGGGATAAGAACGGTCATGACCATGGAAGTAGAGATTCTATGACGGTGACACGTTAAAAAACTACCCAATTATTGCTGACTGTAATGTACTGACCTTGTCACTTTCTATTTTAATTAAAACGTAAAAACTACTGTTGACTTGTAAATATGTTCCTTTACATACGTTTATAAACATCATTTTTTCAACAATGAAAACCTATAATGAAATCAATATAACGAATGTTAAAGACCGTGACACTTCCTTCACCATATATATTACTCCACGAGTTACCTAATTCTGTCAAATCAGGATACTTCTTATATACAAACTTATTTGAGTACGCGGTCTTACCTATCCAAAGTCAATTATATTACGTTAACCCCTTTTATTTCGATAGAAATGGACAAATTTTTTTTTTTCGTGAGACACTTTTTCGTTTATCACAATGGTGTTTATCCTTATAAAATTTCTGTCGTCTCCCTTTCATTTGTGATCGATGTCTCTTTTACATAGTAAAATGTAACAAAAAATCCCGGATAGTATGTACCTTAAGACATTCGTTAAGGGATTTATCGTCAGGTTTTAAAGTGACTTGAACCGGATGTCTTAAATGTAACAAAGGACCACATGGAATAACCGCGATGTGAAAGAATTTACAAAGAGAGTGTGTGTTTCTCCCTTTTTACAATTTTGCAATTAAAAGTCATTCCGTCCAACCTTCATATACTTAAAATTGAGGGTATATAGATACATAAAGATAGTACTGTAAGATTAAACGGGTCCTCTTTCAAACAAAAGTCCAGTCATCTTTTTTTACTAATACTAACTTTTATATCAGATCTTAAAGATAGTCCAAATATAAACTTTCGTATCTTTTATGACTACAAAGTCTATATTCTAAAAACAACTCTCTTTCTTTTAAAATTCCCTTTTCTACCTACGAAGGTAGTTCAAAGTATGAAGTAAAATCTAGTCCGTGAGAGTCTCAGTATGCGAGGAACGAAATAACCTTCTTGTTTGTAATTTTCTTCTTATAAATGGGAAAAGTAAGCCTCTATTAAAAAAGTGGTGCCTTAGGACTCCTCATCTCGAGACTAGTCTCCCCCTTAGTTTTAGTTCACGATTCCATGATTTTAGTAAAGGTGATGTTATCAATCAGTTTAGGAATAATCGTTTCTCGAGGGAAAAGTACTAGACGCCATAGTCTCTACACATTAAAACCCTCGAGACACTAGAACCGGAACTCTATAAAAGTCTTGAACACTCGTATTCGCTCGTACAACGTAAGAGTCCTCTCGACTCTACTCTTTGCTTGCCCCAAGAACCTCTGTGATAGACTCTGACACTTCGCTTCCACGGTAGAAAGAGTCCTGAGTTCTTCTCGCACAGCCCGTCTGCCTCCACTCGTCGGTAGTAAAAGAAGTCATGGGGAAGTTTTAGGAAGAACCCCAATCAGACACCCGACAGTTTTGACGATCTGACCATAAACCATTAGACAGCCTACCCTAGTCTTTGCAGAAGAGAGAAAACCTACCGAGCGTCAAAAGATGTCTACGAAAGGTGCCCCAATACGGCGAAGAGTCGATGGAAGAAGCGTCTCCGGTAACGACTGAAAGGACGTCACTCTGTCTCCTGCACCGATTTCATGTCCGTTTTACGTCTGTGTAAAAAGTCAATCGTGACAGGATTGTTATTACCTCGTTATCCGATAAATAAGGGTTTGGTTGAAACCCCCCTAGTTCTACAGAAATTTGGTGACAGAAAATTTTGTCAACGAAATTTTTTTTTTTTGTCTCATAACAACTAAATGTTACAACACAGTCAAGGTTTACATGTCGTTGTACCACGTCAATATGTATGTAACCCAACCGGTCTTTCAAACAAACCACCGAAGGGACCACTGAGTCACTATTTCTTAGGTGGACGTCCTCTGTGTCCAAGTTAGGGACCGGGCCTTTCTAAGGTGTACAGTGTCTCGTTGATTCGGGCACGTGGTGTTGATACCTCGGACCCGAGATCTCCGGTCCTTGGTGTCGATGACTCGGGTGTGTGGGATCCCGGACACGAGGTGTTGTCTTCGTCGGTGCGGTTACCCTTCGGGTTCGTGACTTGGTCTCTCATCGGGGACGAGCGTCGTTGATCTCTTTTCGGGCGTACGTCTTTGCTTCTGGGTGTGTTGGTTTTTGTTTGTTTGTTTATTCATTAATTAAGTCCACAGAGACATTGCAGAATGTCTTTTTAGGTTTACTTGAAAAACCGGTTGAATTTTATATAGTCTACAAGAAATAGTCTAAGAAAAGGTAATATCCAATAATGTTATGTAACTTATATCAAGGGGCACGATATGTCATCCAGAAACAATAAATTTGTTAACGAAATTTGTCTAAAGGTGCAAATTGAAACTCTGAGTTTAAAGATCTTTATTATCGATTGTTTATCCTTCATAAAGGGTACTGGGTCCGTATCATCATTCAAGAAACATACATAGTTGAGTAACGTAGAATTTTGTTGAGATACTCCGTTCATAACGATAATAGAGGAAAAAGTCCGTGTTTCTCTAATTCCCTGTGTGGGTTTCAGTGGAATCTATTCACGACCTCAGGTGTAAACTTGGGTACGTCAGAACGAACTCTCCCATCTGTTGTAACGAGAAGTAAATATGTAGTTTGTACTACTATCACTGTTATACTTTCGAGGGTAAACTCATGGATGAGACTAAAATAGATAACTCTTGAATTATTTATAGAGAAAATAATGCATAGAACATATAAATTACAGGTTTGAAGTGTGTTCGGGACAGTCCACGTATCTTTATGGGGGAAAAGTGTCTATTATTTTAATTCCAAGTTTTTCTAGTTCATTGAACGACCACCAGTGTAGAGATTCTAGACACGGTTCCTCACAGAACTGAAGTCGTCTTAAAACAAATTGCCATCGTATATACTGGAAATTTTTTGTACTAGAGTTGAAGAATATTCTGTCGTTGATGTCTTGAACCTTTATTTAGGTTTTGATACGGATTCGACGATTGTAAATTAGATACGTTTCTCAATGTTATTTAACTTATCAATATTTATCAACTTATCAATGTTTCTCAAACTTTTAATAATAAAGATCTTGGAATTGTTTTTGTAGATAAAAGACGACGACGACGACAACGACGATTCAGCGAAGTCAACACAGCCTGAGACACGCTGGGGTATCTACTCACCCAACGGTAAAGGGAGAGGTTACGTACTTTCACTTTTCACTTTCACTTCAGTGAGTCAGCACAGGATTACTCCACCTACTTTGACCTCGGATGATATGTCTCACTTCATTCAGTCTTTCTTTTTGTGGTTATGTCATATAATTGTGTATATATACCTTAAATCTTTCTACCATTGTTACTGGGATATACGCTCTACCACTTTCTCTGTGTCTACATTTCTTGTCTGAAAACCTGAGACGCCCTCTTCCGCTCCCACCCTACTAAACTCTCTTATCGTAACTTTGTACATATAATGGTGTACACTTTACCTAGCGGTCAGGTCCAAGCTACGTACTCTGTCCCGCGAGTCCCGACCACGTGACCCTACTGGGACTCCCTACCCTACTCCTCCCTCCACCCTCCCCCCAAGTCATATCCCTTGTGTACATGTGGGTACCGACTAAGTACAGTTACATGCCGTTTTGGGTGATTTTATAATATTTCATTAATCGGAGGTTAATTTTATTTATTTTAAAAAAATTTTCGAAGATAAACACCAAGAAAAAATTTTTTTTAGGGGATTGTCTTTTACTTGTTTCCCCGTAAATCTTTCTGATCCTTCTTCTACGAGGTTTAGAAGAGTCAGACCAAGTAACATGGAGTTCTATTATCGGTGGTCAAGGTCGACTACTGCAAAGGTAGTTGTCTTTGGAAGTGGTAAATTCCATTGTTAGTAGAAACTTAGAAATACGACAGTGAGACGTTAGGTGAGGAAAAGAAGATAAGTTCCGACTAGAAAGTTACAGTTCGGATTTTGTGTAAGAGGATAACTTTAAGACCTCATTCACATATACGTGAACTGAGTTCGAAAGAAAGACAAGAGAGGTTCTTACATATTAACATGACATATGAGACAGTAAATTAATCTAAAACGGAAGATAAGAACCCGACAAAATTTACACAAATGAGTGACGGAGGAGTTTTTACAAAAATTGAGAATATATGTTTTCGGTACCGGACTAAAAGAAAGTATATGAGTTATGTAACGACAACCGTCGTAACTATTAGGCGTTTCGAACACCTGAACAAGGGATCGACATCACTCACAACCGAGAGTTTCTGAACATCGATGGTGAGAAAGACCTTTTAAAAGGGACCGGTTTACCCTCGAAGAGTAACGAGTCGATCCTCCAACCTTCACTTCGTTACCATTACTGTCTTCTCTCGGACGGACCCTTATGTTGCGTAAGGTTTAGATGTCGACTGACACCACCCCTGTACCGTCCTCGGTAGTCTGAAGGGGTACAGCTAATTACTGGAAGAATTTCTGAGTGGTAAGTTTTTTGATTCTATCTTCGACCAGGGTAGGGAGTACCGTTTATCTTCCCCCCTTTCACTCTTCGTCACTAAAAGAAACGAACCCGAAGTTTTAGTGATACCTACCTCTGACGTCGGTACTTTAATTTTCTACAAACGAGGAACCTTCCTTTCGATACTGTTTGGATTTGTTACATAATTTTTCGTCTTTGTCGAAGGAAAAGACCATTCGCCGGACTCCACTGGGGATTTTTACCACGCGATAAGTGAACTGGGTCTTTTGGGGTATTTTACATTCAGTCGTTCGTTGTAAAGAATAAAACCTCATACTCCGTGGGTCTATGGTTCTAATTGGGTTTTTTTAAAAAAGGCCATAAAAAATCGTACGTTTAGTTCTCCAAGTTTTGAAGCACATGTCAAATTCTTGTGAGCACTTTGGCGGGTCCGGTATTTCCCATACGTATAGGTTTTTCGGTGGTTCATAGACTTCCTGCAGTACAATTTCTTCGTCACACACGGCAAGGCGGCGATGTTACCACCTTAACCGTCCACACGTGTCCGGTTTGTCACCCCGACCTGAGTCCCAGTCACCGGGTTTTTCTCACGACTTAAAAATGATGTGTACGAGTTTTTACGTCTCTCATTACGACTTGCATTCCCGAATCTACATCTAAGAGACCAGTAACTCGTGTAGGTTCACTTGTTTCGGGGGTTCTACGTCGCGTCCTGAATGTCTCGAGTGCCAGCCTAGTTGGGGATGTACTCGAGAGGGACGGTGTCACTCTACTAGGAATGACTTTTTCTTGTCTAACAAAGATTTGGTCTTCTCCTCCAACGTGTCTTCTTTTTCTATAGGGTCTTCTTTGACTTCTTTGTTTTTGAATACCGGGCCCTTATTTACGACTTTTTTATTTACGTTTATTTTCATGTTTTTTTTTTTTTTTTTTTGTTCGTCTTTGTAGTGAACCGGTTATTTACAGGTATATCAGTTTCGATACCAAAAAGGTCATCAGTACACACCTACACTCTAAACATGGTATTTCTTTCGACTCATGACTTCATAACTACGAAGGTTTGACACTACGACCTCTTCTGAGAACTCTTAGGGAACTTGACTTTCCTCTAATTTAGTCAGTTAGGATTTCCTTTAGTTGGGACTTATAAGTAACCTTCCTGACTACGACTTCGAGGTTATGAATCCGGTGGACTACACTTCTCGACTGAGTAACTTTTTCTAGGACTATGACCGTTTCTAACTTTCGTTTTCCTCTTCCCCTGCCGTCTCCTACTCTACTAATCGATCGTAGTGGCTGAGTCACCTGTACCTAAACTCGTTTGAGACCCTCTTTCACCTGTCTCCTCGGACCACACGATGTCAGGTACCCCAACGTGTCTCAGTCTGGGTTGATTCGTTGACTTGTTGTTACTTCATAGACAGTCACAAGAGTTACATGACACTGATAAAAAGAGAAGATGTCGGTCACTTAGTTCCCTGTCCAACTTGGACCCCGATGATCTTCGGGATCTCGACCTTGGAGTCTGAGGGTCTGGGTAGTCAGAGGTACCCTTGTAGACACTTGGAGTCACACCCAACGACAAGTCCGGGATCACTTTCCGAAGTGAGCACCCGTAGATACTACCCGGGTCTACTTACAAGGATCGTATATTCTGTAGTGTAAAGACAAACGAAACGACTCCGTAAAAAGAGGAGGATGGTAGACAAAGGATTTGAAGGTACTGAGTGGATTCGTTCGGGACGAGGCACCAAATAATTTGGTTTGGAATCTTTTTCGTATGAATTCCGAGAAGTACTCGATTGTCTCGAAGTGTTCTAATTGAACAAAACGAAAAAGATTATATCTCGTCTTGTAAACACCCTCAAGTTATTCTACACTACTAGTTCTAAAGTTTTAAACACGGTGAAAGAGGTATATACCGTACCTTTATAGAGGACAGGTAGGACAGGTTTTTTTTTTAAAAAAAAAAAAAAAATCAAAATCTAGGTGACGTTAGACGGTATTGTGACTTTTTATGTTCAGACTGAACGAAAGTTATTAACAGAAATTTTCTCATGATTGACTTTTAATTTTTGACTTCCAATTAACATGAACATCTTAGTCCACGAACCTCAGACAGAAAATGTTTCTTAAAGGAATAAATATACAAAACAACTGATTTATGAATGATACATTTTTACCATGTGGACGTCTTTAAGGTAACCAAATAAAAATTTAAGAGACTTGGAAGTAACATGAGATATGTCGAGTAGGAAAATCCGTAAGTTAGTTATAGGTAATTGATGGGTTTTTACACGATTTGGATCATCTTTGTCCCCCATGTTAGTACTCGTTTTGTCTTATAGACGAGAGGATTTTGAAAACCAGACACTCTCTACGTGTACACTTCTTCCTTCGATGATTCTGACGGTCTAATTTAGATCCTACGGGTCCTGAAGGGACCACCAGGTCGCACGTTCTTAAACGGAAGGTCACGTCCTCTGATCCCTAACTAGGGACCAGTCCCTTGATTGTAGGGTGTACGGTGTCCTGTTCATTCGAACGTACGGTGATGATCTCGAATACGAGGTGTTGATTCTAGGTTACGTCGGTTTTTTTGTGGGTCCTACGGTTTATTTTAAACTTAAAGGTTATTTGTTACCGGTTAAAAAAATCATATTCATGTAGCACACGTAGTTTTTCAACGTGTCCTTTTTGAATATGACTTTTTAATAGACAACAAATAGATTTTGAGTTTAAAGAGACCCGTAGACCGTCAAGATTGATCGATTTAGATCGTTGGGATTTCGGATCTTATTATTTATTAATGTATGATCCTTTCTTTTCACGGTCCCGACACTCTCTTATATTATCCCCAATAAGATCAAACCCTCAATTCCTATCCCTTTTTAACCTCGTAGATAAGACACCGTACACGATACGTATTACAATATGTATAACAAACGATTTAGATTCCAACACTTGTCTTTTAATTCTTCACCTGAGTTTTTAGGGAAAAGGTGAGGGAGTCAAGTCAAGTCAACGAGTCAGTACAGAGAAACCCTGGGGTACCTGACGGGTGTGGTCCGAGGGGACAGATAGTGGTAGAGGGCCTCGGATGAATTTAAGTACAGGTAGCGCAGCCACTGTGGTAGGTTGGTAGAGTAGGAGACACCAGGGGAAGAGGAAAGTGGAAGTTAGAAAGAGTCGCAGTCCCAGAAAAGTTTACTTAGTCAAGAAACGTAGTCCACCGGTTTCATAACCTCGAAGTCGAAGTCGTAGTCAGGAAGATTACTTATAAGTCCTGACTAAAGGAAATCCTAACTAACAAAACTAGAGGAACGTCAGGTTCCCTGAGAGTTCTTAGAAGAGGTTGTGGTGTCAAGTTTTCGTAGTCCAGAAGTCACGAGTCGAAAGAAATATCAGGTTGAGAGTGTAGGTATGTACTGTTGACCTTTTTGGTATCGAAACTGATCTACCTGGAAACAACCGTTTCATTACAGAGACGAAAAATTATACGACAGATCCAACCAGTATCGAAAAGAAGGTTCCTCGTTCGTAGAAAATTAAAGTACCGATGGCAGTGGTAGACGTCACTAAAACCTCGGGTTTTATTATTTAAGACAGTGACAAAGGTAACAAAGAGTAGATAAACGGTACTTCTCTACCCTGACCTACGGTAAGGGATATAGATATATAAATGTAGATATAGGCCTATATATAAGGATGTCGTATAAAGACTCAAATGTAATCTATTTACATTATATTTTATTATAATCTCTAATAGGTTTGTTCAATAAAGTGATTAAAATAAATAAAGAGGATAACAAACTGAATACTGGGTAACGGAGGAAAGATATTACTCAGAGTAATAATAATAACGGACTTAACGGAACATGGATAAGTTCCAGAATTTAGTTGTGAAAAGTTAGTAGAGAGACTAGATTTTGATATTTCGTTATTAATTTTCGGAGAACTACGTATCGTTGTAGATATTTTGTTTACACCAAAGAATAGATTTCATTCCCCTAAAAGTTGTCACTACATTGATGTCTCAGGGTGTGATTGGATAGACAAACCTGAAGGATTTCGTCAGAAGTCATCTAATCTTATTTAAGTGGTACATACATATTATTTCTATTATAGAGGATAAGGTATCATTAAATATTATAATCTCGTATTAACCACAAAAGTTATAGGTATAAGAAGTTATTGATTCTTTGTCAACCTAAAGAAGAGTTTCTTTCTGTAATTCTAAATATGTCTCTATGTTTTTATCGTAGGAACTTCTTAAAATTCTTCGGAAGACTTAGTTTGAGACTGAGTTCTTTCTAATACACCTATTACATTAATAGAAAAGAAGTGGTTGGTAAATTTAAAAAAGAGGGAAATAATTATCAATAACAAACTTGTAACTTGAAACTTTGAATTCTAGTTCATCCGAATTCTTAGTAAACAATGAATTAATACTTTAGGAAGTACTGAGTGGGTTCACTCAGGGTGAACCACCGAATTAATTACGTTTCGGGAATTAATTACATACATTTTTTATATTGATATATACATGATATAGATGTATACATCTATCTATTTGTTCCCCAAGGAAAACGGTTTTCTCAGGAAGTCATTGTTAGTCTGCGGTCAGTTGAGAAGTAGTTACGTATTCTTCTTTGTAGACAAGTGACTCTACAAGGGGCCCCTTTGAGTAGAAATCGTCGGGTCACCCTCTCGTCTCGTGCCTAAAGATGAGTTAGTCATTTAAAATAAAAACGGTTTAATGTGACAAAATCAGAGAGAAACTGATCATAAATTACACTATTTTATCGTTGTGCAAAGGACGGGAGAGGTCTATGTACCATTGTCGACAATTAGTTTTACTAAACGTTTGGTGTTCAGGGTCTAAATCATTTACGCGTCACTCAGACAGTAGACGTTTGGAAAAAGTAATGATTATTAACGTTCGACCTTGGTAGAGGAGGGTGGTGAGTCAATTGGAACAATATAATTCGAGGAGCCGACCCAGTATGGTTCGAATAATATTTGTAGAGTATAACCTTGTTAAGGACTTTATCGTGTCAGTGTGTAATACGAAGACTTTTGACACAAGAAGACAAAGTCAAGAATAATATACTTCAGACCAAAAGAAGAGTCTCTGGTCCTTTTTTTAGATACCATTTAGAATTGAGGTTCTTGAGTCCACGAGGGTGTAAGAATGTCAGTTGTTTTGGTGTTTTAATGTAAGAGGATTGTGTGTAAGGTTTATCGGTTCTGACCTTTGTTAAGTCACGAAATTGGATAGGTTTTCGGAAGTTTTTTTTTGTGAAGACCCTAGAGGTTTCATTGTAAAATTCCCTTTGGTCGAAATAGTGAAAATCGATGAGTCGAAAAAGAGGGTTAAAGAAAGTCACAAAACCCAAAAAAAGGATCTCCACAAAGTTTGAAAGTTTCTCGAGGTGACTTGGGGGAATACAGTTAAAACCTCCAAACAGAGTAAGTGTCGTCTGTGTAACTTAACTTTCAATCTTGCTCCGCTGTTGTCTCATGGTTGTCGACCTCAACGAAAACGGGGTAAGTCTCCTTCTAAAAGGACTGGAAGTCACTGATTCTCGGTGGTAGTCGGTTTCAAATTAATAAACAAACCCCTTTTGAGTGGTGGAATGAAAGTGAAGTGGTCGTAGGTTCTTGGTAGAAGACCTTTGAGCCTTACCTCTCTCTCCGGGACCCCTGGCCTACTACACCCACCTCGATTGCAGAAGTCTCACCATGCCTCGCTCCACTCTCTGTTTCCGACCTCTGGTCCCCGCGGGGAGTAGTCGATGTGGACGGACGGCCCAAGTCGGTCCAGGGGTCCGCATCTCCGCACTCCTTTCCATGTATCGTCCTACGCCGTTGGTGACCCTCTCCTACCCACGGTACGACCACACGAGTGATTGTGCAGTAGGGCACGATGATGTTTTATTTCTAGTAGACCTTATATGAGAGATTAGTCCCTTTCAGTCGAAAAAACAATGGTAACAAAGACAAATACCCCAATCCAGACTTTTGTCCTTTTTGTTAGTACTACATAACGGAATTAAGGTAGCTACTTCATCCTTCCTTCAAAAAAATAACTTTTACTTAACAGAACAACCGGTTTCTGAAAGAACTTCTTAAAAGTTCGGTCGTTGATTGTGAATTTTACCCTATGGTGATTTATGGTTTGACGTCGGGGTGACTGTTAAGGTTAAAAGGAAGAGAAACGGTGAAGATAAGTCGAGATACGACAGAACCGAATTACTTAGAGAGGTGAATCTTTTCTAACGTGTTTTGTTCAACAACTCATGTATGGTACCAATAATAATTTATAAATTGTAAAATTTTAACATTGTCTTTATAGTTCATCTGTAACGTTTTATAAATTTTAGACACTTCGGGTACTTTCAGATTTTCTCACAATAAAGTTTCGAATATTATTATTTTATATACGATTTTTGTTCGAATAATTAACAATTATAGAAGTATGATCCTTTTCAGTGAAAAATTCGATTTAAAGTATACGAAGATAAACCGGTTTACGACACACCGAAGAGTCTGTAGTTACGATAATTAGTAGTACAGAAAATACTCTAGACTAGACCAAACCCTCTGTCGTATATTTAACTCGTCTCACGTTTTTAATTCGTTTCTTTATCTACTCACCTTGTAATTCGAAGTACCCTCCAGTCCTATTCCACACAAGGCACACCCAACTCTTCGGTAATATTTCATCGACCCTGTATACGACCTGAAATTTATTATTTCATAATACGTTTCTATCCCAGTACCTGTGTGGACACTCCGCCCCTCTCTGACTCATTTCGGATCACTAGTCTGATTCGGACAATAAAATCGTCGTGACGTATGTGTCAGACTACCTTGGTGCTCTTTCCACCCTCCCCGACCCCATCACTTTTTTACATTTAAATCCATCCCTCCTATGTCCGTCTAAGTCTTTATTTACTTTGAAGTATATCACAGTAAAGGGTAGGTTCCTTTACTATGAGTCGACACTGTTCGTAGAATTTTTGTCTTGTTTTGTTTGAGTGGTGTTTTGTTTGTTTGTCTTTTTGTTTGGTTTTAGACCCAAGGTTTGCATTTTGACCTTCGTAGTTTGGACCTTGTGAAAAAAGAGTTTAACCGTCAAAACGAATGATGAGTACCCCGAAGAGGTCGGTCCGGAGCGTCAGGGATTAGTGTACGAAGAGTCTGGAATCGTAACCACTAAAGGATGAGTAGGGGAGAAGAGAGGGAAGGGTGGAGGGGACGTATCCCACGAGACTTTTAGATAAAAACCATATAGTTCTAAAAATATATATGAGGATAAGGACACCCAGTAGTAATAGTGACAGGGGTCCACTGTCCTTCTTGATATCATCGATTCTTAATCCCGAGACCTAAGTTTATTGGACCCGGTTACTCGAAAAGACGAGTAATCCCAAAACGAAAAACAACAAAAAGTTTTAGAAATAACTTAAACAATATTATAACGAAGACCGAAAAACAGACGATAAACACGAAAACTGGTGTTCCGTATACCTTAGAATAAAGGGGGTGGTCCCCAATTTGGACATGGGGACGTTGTCTCCCACTTTAGAATTGGTGACCTGGTGGTCCCTACAGGGACGAGTGAGTAAAACTCTGTTTCATTGAAAGACACAAAGTCAAAGAAGAAGACACTTTGACATAGTCATAAGACTTACTGGAGGACCCAATTAAAGTTCCCAGTGTATTTTATTGTAAGTGTACTATGTAAATTTGAGTCACATAAGTCCACAATTTACAGAAGAATTTTGTGTTTTATCGTGATCTTTCTTTATTGATTATTTGGGTACAGAGAGTAATCTGAACGAGACAAATTAAAGGGTACTTTACTTCAGAGAATATTGTAGGGACGAACACTAGAAGAATAGTTAGGGGTCTATGGCTTTGATCGTTGTGGGTCTCTAAAAGGAGGATCAGTATTTCCTTCTGTCGTCGTCTCGGTCTTTATTATAAGTTTAAGACTTAGGTGATCTGATATAGCGGACAGACCGTTTGAGTTGAGAAAAAAGGAAGAGGTTTACTTACATAGTATGTACTATAAAGGGTCTCGTCACTTTGCTCGTTGGACTTGAATATGTCCTTATTGGACTTATTTTAAGGTCACCGAGTAGTTACTTAACTTACTTACACAAGATAGTAGTGAATAAATAATAAATAGTGAATAAATAAGGTAGTGAATAATAACAAACGGATTGTCTTATGTTATCGGAGAACCATAGGTACTCCCTAACCAAGGTTCTGGGGGAACCCATGGGTTTAGACACCTACGAATTCAGAGAATATATTTTACTGTCCTTGAAGGGACCACTAGTCACCAATTCTTAGGAGGACGGTTACGTCCCCTGTACCCAAACTAGGAACCAACCCCTTCTAGGGTGTACGGAACCTCGTTGATTCGGGCACGCGGTGTCGATGACTCGGGTGACTCAGACATGAGATCTCGGGCACTTGACGGTGACGACCTCAGGAGCACGGGATCTCGGACACGAGATGTTCTCTTCGGTGGCGTTGCTCTTCGGGTGCGTGTTGTCTCATCTGGGACGATCGATGTTGATCTCTTTCGGACACGTGTCGATACTTCTGGGTTCCGTCGGTTTTTCTTTGTTTGTTCATGAAAAAAATAAAATTACCGTGTCTTAAACGAATATTAGTTTGTAGAGACTCAAAGGGTCCACCGTGATCACCACTTCTTGAGTGAACGATTACGTCCTCTACATTCTCTGTACCCAAGCTAGGGACCCAACCCTTTTAGGGGACCTCCTCCCGTACCGCTGTGTGAGGTTGTAAGAACGGTTATAAGTACCTGTCTCCTCGGACCGCCCGACGTTACGTGTCACAGCGTCTCAGCCTGTGCTGACTTCACTGTCGCATCGTGTTTGCAAAGGAGGTCGGGACCTTTGTCCGAAACAATCGTGTACTTCCTTATGTTTCCCTATTTCGTGTCTTTCAGTTCTACCCCGAAACTGAGAACTTATTTGATGACAATCCTGACTTTGCATAACAAAGGAGCGATTCAGTAAAGGGAAATTCCACCCAACTGGTCTCTCCCGGGGACTATAACGGTCTGGACTTTCGTTGACAGAGCGATATTAATCCTTTGGAGATTCTTTACGGTAGGGGTGAGAAGTTTTATTGTAAAGTTCTTTTAATTTATAAAACATTTATCCGTTTTTTTTGGGTTGTTGTTGTTGTTGATTTATTGTAGAGGAAGAGAAATTACGTTAGAAAATTTTTTTAATAAAAATCACTATGAAAAAAAAACGGAGGGACGTGTCGTACACCTTAGAATGAAGGTACTGGTCCCTAGTTTGGGTACGGGAGACGTCACCTTCGAGTCTCAGAATTGACGGAATTGGTGACCTGACGATCCCTTCAGGGAGATTTCGTCAGACATCACAACAATCTGTAGTCGGTCATCGTCCTAGAGACCTCAATTAGAGACCAACTAGATTCCCTGAGTAAAATAGACTAGTTTTCATCTAACCTCCCCTTTTCCCCGTGACAACCTTCTTTCCTTCCTTCCTTTTTTCTTTTGGTCTATCACCTTAGAAGGAAGTACTCTCCGTACCGGTTTACATTGTATGCAAAAATTTAAAAATAAAAATTAATTAAATAAATTAAAACCAACGCGACTCGGAAACAACGATGTGTACCTGAAAGAGATCAACGTCGTTCGTCCCCGAAGAGAGGTAACACGGGACACGTCCGAAGACTGACACCGCCGAAGAGAAGAACGTCTCTTGTCCGAGACCCGGGCTCCCGAAGTCATCGACGACGAGTGTCCGAATCGACATGGTACCGTACACCCTAGAAGGCCTACTCCCTAACTTGGACACAGGGGACATAACCGTCCCTCTAAGAATTTGTGATCTGGTGGTCCCTTCAGGGGTATTGTATGTAAAATGAACAATTTTGGACGACATACATTTTACATGAGATAAAAAATTTATGTGATAAAGAATATCATCGCGGAAATCCAAGATCCACGGTAACAGAAAATTAACCAAAGACAATTAATTCGAAATAATTCGTTTCGGTCGCAGAAGTCCTTCTATTAAAAGTATTTCTATGACAGGGTCTTTCCTTAACCTTTAAAATGACTAAATACCCAAGGTAAGATTTTCTTTCCCTTGTGTCTTCACTTATGAAACCTTCTTTTTAACCATTACACAAAAACCTCCGTCCAATTTTACTTCCGGGACCTCTATAATGTTCTATACATAATCGACTTACTGTTAGTGGGTAACGGGAGGGTTCAATTGGGAGGACTTAATTTCGTTCTGGATGGACAATAACAAGACACAAGGTCGTCTGACCGGAGATACCTACCGTAGTTAGACTGATACGACGGGAGACTAAAGGGTAACTTGAATCATGGTCCGTGGACGTATTTTATCCGTACTCGTCTTTCGCGGGCCCTATAAAAAGAGGACCTAGGGTGGGACGGTCGGGACAGACTGTCACCAGGTACGAAAAGATACCGTTGAAACGTCGTGACCCTGTAAGAGATCAACGTCGAACTTCCGAAACGAACAATGCCGTGTGTTCGAGATCTGACTGACCCGAATCATCAGGGAGTCGTATACTCTAAAACCGAGGGTCGATCCCTACTGGTCCCTAGTTTGTCCACATGGCATGGGACCTTAAGTCTAAGAAATGGTGACCTGGTGGTCCTTCAAGGTCCGTTGGGAAAGAATTTCACTGTCATGAGTGAACCAAGACTTGCAGGGATGGAATCGGGAACGATCCTATCCAAGGGATCTAGGTCCTACGGTCGTGGTATCCCACTAGGGGTGAGGAGTAATAAAGGGAATTAGGATGGGTGTAGAAGTCCTAACTTTAAGAAAAGACAGAGGTGAAATTTTTTACACGGTAGACAAAGAATTCCCTAGGACTGACTATGTGTGCACTGATTAAGTTTCTGTCTGTAAACTAATTTTTTTTTTTTTTGTGGATTTCGGTTTTGTGAGGTGTTTGAAAGAAAACCTTTAAAACTATCGACAACGGTGTGACCAAAGGTATCGCCGACATAGTCAAATAGTACAGTGGTTGTTAGGCACTCGGACGAACGAAGGGGTGTGGAAGTAGTTGTGTTACACAACTAGAAACGGTTAGACTATTCACTTTCTACCGTAGAGGAGTAAAACTAAACGTAAAGACAGGAATACGTATACCAAAGTACACAAATTTCGACAATTATAAACACAAAGGTAAGACATAAGAAGGTAAAGATAAGAAGATAAGATATAAGATAAACAAACATAAGAAACCAGCAAAAAGTTGTCCCCGAACTAAAATGGTTGAATGTTTTCGAGAAATGTATCCTTCTTTAAATCAAGAAACATAAAATACATAATCTTTACGTAAACATGTTACCCAGTAAATATAAAAAGAAAATACTGTATAAACGGTACGTCTATAAAAATTTTTTTAATTTGAGTCCAAAGTTAGAAGAGAAATACCGAAGTCTTAAAAACAGTCTTTCAAGAAGGACTGAGATTTGAGCATTTAGTAAGAGAGTACAAGAAAAGATGATAAAAATCTTAAGTTATGTAAATCTGAAATAAAACCACATCTACCTTTATCCTGAGACGGAAGTAATAAAAACTCCACAGACGACCCAAAAAGATCTTTCAATAGGATGTCTATGTGAACGACGACGACGACGATTCAATGAAGTCAGTACAAGCTGAGACACGTTGGGGTATCTGCCGTCGGGTGGTCCGAGGGGACAGGGACCATAAGAGGTCCGTTCTTGGGACCTCACCCAACGGTAAAGGAAGAGGTTACGTACTTTCACTTTTCACTTTCACTTCAACGAGTCAGTACAGACTGAGAAGTACTGGGATACCTGATGTTGGTCCAAGAAGGTAGGTACCCTAAAAGGTCCGTTCTCGTGACCTCACCCCACGGTAACGGAAGAGGCAATATATACATATATAATATGTGATTATGTATATGAATTATATATGTATATATAATTTGTAAACAAAACCAAACCAAATCAGTGATTCAACACAGGTTGAGAACACCTGGGGCACCTGATATCGGACGGTCCGAGGAGACAGGTACTCTAAGAGGTCCGTTCTTGTGACCTCATCCAACGGTAAAGGAAGGGGTCCCTTAGAAAAGTTGGGTCCTTAGTTTGGGTCCAGAGGACGTAACGTCCGTCTAAGAAATGGCTGACTCTATATACTCCCTTCGGGTATAATTTGCAAGTCAAGTCAAGTCAAGTCAAGTCAGCGAGTCAGCACAGGCTGAGAAACGCTGGGGTACTTAGTATCGCGGTCCGGAGGGACAGGTAGTGGTTGAGGGCCTCAAGTGAGTTTGAGTACAGGTAGGTCAGCCACTACGGTAGGTCGGTAGAGTAGGAGACAGCAGGGGAAGAGGAGGACGGGGGTTAGGGAGGGTCGTAGTTTCAGAAAAGGTTACTCGGTTGACAAGCGTACTCCACCGGTTTCATAATCTCGAAGTCGAAGTCGTAGTCAGGAAGGTCACTTGTGGGTCCTGACTAGAGGAAATCCTACCTGACCAACCTAGAGGAACGGCAGGTTCCCTGAGAGTTCTCAGAAGAGGTTGTGGTGTCAAGTTTTCGTAGTTAAGAAGCCGCGAGTCGAAAATTTGTAATATGTATATGTTTTGTAAATAGAAACATTTACTATACATATAACCGGTGAGGTGTTCCATACACCCTGGAGTGGTCTCTAACTTGGGTGCGGAGGACGTAACCTTTGTGTCTCAGAATTGGTGATCTGACGGTCCTTTAAGGGTTTTATGTGAATGATATCAAAACAAACCTTACTGTTTTACCACCTTTTTGAAAACGTAGGAAGTTATTCCTGGCCAATATATTTAATGTCAAATAAGTGTGAAACACTATTTTATGTTGACCGTTTTCTCCAAGAGGTTTCTAAATATACCTTAGAGTTTTAATGCACCAGTTTAATAATTATATTTAGTTGGGATTACACTTCTTGTAATAAATATAATAAAGAGTGAATTTTTATATACATTTCATCTTTGGTTTCGTTTTGTGTCCATGTGTATCTATATCTCTTTTGATCTCTGTCACCATTGGAAACCCTCTCTTTGACCCATGAGTCTTTGTCCCCATCTCTAAATTAATAAAGAAATATAAAAAACATGACATACATATTCGAGTAGTCAAATTTATTTTCTTAATTTTCTCTTTTATTATCTAACAAATTTTGAGTCCAATAAGATAAAAACTACTGACTTAGTAATGGTGCATTACATCAAAATATTCCATTCTAATAAATATAGTAATTTTTGACGGAGGATCAAGTCGTTTGTGAAATATANTTAATAAAGAAATATAAAAAACATGACATACATATTCGAGTAGTCAAATTTATTTTCTTAATTTTCTCTTTTATTATCTAACAAATTTTGAGTCCAATAAGATAAAGACTACTGACTTAGTAATGGTGCATTACATCAAAATATTCCATTCTAATAAATATAGTAATTCTTGACGGAGGATCAAGTCGTTTGTGAAATATATATATCTACATCTTTTCCACCTAGTCATCATGGGAGACGACCATTAGTCAACTTTAAGTTACTGGATCCTTAGTAATTATTTGGATAAAATACAAAATAAAACACTAATGTCAAGAGAGTACATGAGTCATATAGTACTCACTATTATAAGTATAGTATTAAGAACTTTTAGCACCACCCTCAAAGGATTTCAATTTTTAATATGTAAAAAACATCGTCAAGTGTTAAGATTTAAACATAGACAACAGACTCTTAGTTTAAGACGAAAACTACTATATCCTTATAACTCTTATTTTATTATTGACGAAAATTGTTATTAATAGTGGTTAAATTGTTATTCATAGTGGTTATATATATTTTCCTTCGTTATGACACATACAAAGAGAAATATGTCTATTTCGACATATATTTTATGTCTATTCCGACATATATTTTATGTCTATTCCGACATATAAAAGTAGAACAAGATGACGACGAAGATGAACGAGTCAACACGGGTTGAGAGCCGTCAGGGTACCTGACATCGTACGGTCCGAGGATACATGTACCTTAAAAGGTCCGTTCTTATGACGTCACCCATCGGTGAAGAAAAGGGTCCCCTAGATGGGCTGGGTCCCTAGTTTGGTCACAGGAACGTAGAGGACGTGACTGTCCGTCTAAGAAATGGTGATCGCGGTGGACCCTTTGGGAAGTAGTACAAGCAGTTGAGGAGTAATTACACGAGTAAGTTGTCTATGACTCATGAATCATACATAGTTCGGGTGGGATCACGATCCTACGTGACACTCATCTGTTTTAAGGACGAGAGTTTCTCGAATGAAGGTTGGGTTCCTCTGTTTTAAGTGTATTAACTGTTTTTGTGTATCATACAATATCTGACTATTTACGACTTCTTTCTTTTATTTCTCTTACACTTCTTACTCAAACCTCCCTTCTGATGTCAACATCTATCCCGTCGGTTTCTTCCACCCCGAAGGGTCCACCGAGTCACCATTTCTTATGAGGACGGTTAAGTTCTCGGTGTTCTCTGTATTCAAGTTAGGGACCCAGTCCTTCTAGGGGACCTCTTCTTTTACCGTTGGGTGAGGTCATAAGAACGGACCTCATAAAGTACCTGTCTCCTCGGAGTCAAGTCAAGTCAAGTCAGTGAGTCAGCACAGGCTGAGACGCTGGGGTACTTAGCGTCCTGAGATCCGGAGGGACAGGTAGTGGTCGAGGGCCTCAAGTGAGTCTGAGTGTAGATAAAGACGAAATAACTGATACGGTTTCGGAAACTGACACGTCTAGTGTTATTTGACCTTTTAAGACTTTCTCTACCCTTATAGTCCGGTGGATTGGACGGAGAACTCTTTAGACATACGTCCAGTCCTTCGTTGTCAATCTTGACCTGTACCTTGTTGTCTGACCAAGGTTTATCCTTTTCCCCATGTAGTTCCGACATATAACAGTGGGACGAATAACTTGAATATACGTCTCATGTAGTACTCTTTGCGACCTGACCTTCTTTGTGTTCGACCTTAGCTCTAACGGTCCTCTTTATAGTTATTGGAGTCTATATGTCTACTGTGGTGGGAATACCGTCTTTCACTTCTCCTTGAGTTTTCGGAGAAGTACTTTCATTTTCTCCTCTCGTTTTTTCAGCCGAAGTTCGAGTTGTAAGTCTTTTGCTTCTAGTATCGTAGACCAGGGTAGTGAGGTACCCTTTATCTACCTCTTTGTCACCTTTGTCACAGTCTGAAATACAACCCCCCGAGGTTTTAGTGACCTCTACCACTGACGTCGGTACTTTAATTTTCTGCGAATGAGGAACCTTCTTTTCAATACTGGTTGGATCTATCGTATAACTTTTCGTCTCTATAATGAAACGACTGATTCCAGGCAGATCAGTTCCGATACCAAAAAGGTCACCAGTACATACCTACACTCTCAACCTGACACTTCTTCCGACTCTCGGCTTCTTAACTACGAAAACTTGACACTACAACCTCGTCTGAGAACTCTCAGGGAACCTGACGTTCCTCTAGGTTGGTCAGGTAAGACTTCCTCTAGTCGGGAAGGTAAAGAAACCTTCCTTACTACGATTTCGACTTTGAGGTCATGAAACCGGTGGAGAACACTTCTCAACTGAGTAACCTTTTCTGAGACTACGACCCTCTCTAACCCCCGTCCTCCTCTTCCCCTGCTGGCTCCTACTCTACCGACCTACCGTAGTGACTGAGATACCTGAGCTCAGACTCACTTGAGGCCCTCAACCACTACCTGTCCCTCCGGACCGTACGACGGACCACCCGATGTTAGGTACCCCAGCGTTTCTCAGTCTGGGCTGACTCGTATGTGTGTGTGTCGGTTTCTTCGCGAATGGACTCACACTTAAAATTATTTCTGGACCTCCTTCACTTCTTCGGTCGGTCCCCTATGGACTCTTTTACGTTGGTCCCTCTTCTCGTTCACGTTTCAGGACTCCACGTTGAACGGGAGTACGAACTCATTGGCGCTCCGTCGACCACACCGACCTCACTTTTCTTAGCTCCTCTTTCTATCCTTTACTCCAGTCTCGTGATCGACCCCTTTCATTCAATGCATTCTGGAGTCCCAACATCTTCTTGTAACCGAAAATGAGGTTCGTTCTACCCTTCGGTAATCTCCTGAAATTCCTCTCGTCTATACACGAGACTTATATACTTAGTTCACTTTCTCAGTTTCTATCTTTATCTCTCTAATCAATTCACAAATATCGTTCTTAGGTCCTTCTCTTTATTACTGTTCTTCAGTGTCTATCTACCTATCTACCACTACTACTTCTGTCTATCTATCCACCTACGAGAATCTACTCTGTCCTATACGACCGTCTGACTTACACCTTATACTCCCATTATCTTATGAGTTCTTACTGAAGTTCTAAAACTGGACTATATGACTCACCTCATTCGATCTGTCTCTTCCTCTTTCTCGGATACTGTAGGGAATATATACCTTAGATTTTTATTTACTATGTTTACTTGAATACTTTGTCTTTCTCTGAATGTCTGAGTCTCTTACTTGAATACCAACGGTCACCCATTCCCTATCAATCCCTCAAATCCTACCTGTACATGTGTAACGATATAAATAAATAAATAAGTAAATAAAAAAATGTACAAAGTTACGGTAAGAGGGTTTAGTAGGGTGGGAGAGGGAGAGAGTGTCTCAGGTTTTCAGACAAGATATATAGACACAGAGAAAACGGCAGATATGTGACGATATAAATTTTACCTATGGGTGGTGCCTGGACGACATCGCGTCTCCCTTGAGACGAGTTACAATATACCGTCGGACCTACGCTCCCCCTGAACTCTCTCTTACCTATGTACGTATACATACCGACTCAGGGAAGAGACAAGTGGACTTTGATAGTGTCATAACAATTAGTCGATATGGGGTTATGTTTTATTTTTCCAATTTTTCAAATTTTTATGTAAGAAATTTTTTTTACCAAAAACTGGACTCGTTGATCTCCTTACATCGACGGTAATTAACTCTACTAAGTCTCCCTCTCCATTCATAGTCCTCGAGTCAAAGTCTTACGACTCAAATTCTAGGATAATTTGTAAGTTCACCTCCAACAGTTTATCCGTCAACTCGCATACCAGGCCTAACCCCCTCTCCAAACACAATCTCTACCATATTGAGGCCTTCAGGAGTCGTATCTCCACCGTATCTTCGGGTCCCCTGGATACCTCGAGTGGGTCTTACACTTCCGCTCACCCCTGTTCTTCAGGTCCCGGACTCGGGATACCGTACAGTTACAAATAGTGAGACCCTTTACTCTCCTCCTCCTTGGTCGTTTCCCCTGACTTTTCCTCGTCGTCTTTCCATCTTCCTTCTTTTAGGTGATTCACGATAAAGGAGTTTCGGTCCGCCCCTTTCAAGGTTCCTTCTGTGTCACTAGTTCACGCCTAGTCAGTTCATTTTACTCCTGATCCTTTACTGAAACCTAATCGTTATTCCCTGTTCTCACTAAAGTAGAAGGTTTGATTTCTTACAACGATTGATGGACCAAGATGTCCTTACTTGTGTCATCGGTGACGTCAGTGACTGGGAATTGTGTGGGACTTCCCTTAAGTCCCGTCTCTAGTCCTTACTCCGTGAGGCGTAAGACCCTTTTTGACCGTCTTGTCCGAAAGTCTATCTGTAAAAGTTCTCTTTTAAAATACTTTGGTCACAGAGCGAAACCTTCGTACCCCAGGGTGACCTGGTAGTACCTTCTTTACTACCTGGGACGAAGATCCTCTATTGACACTAACGATATGTTATAACCCGGATATCAATTGTTTTAGTATAACATGTAAATTTCAAAACGACAATAAAAAGTCAACGATTCAGTACAGGTTAAGAAACGTTGGGGTGCCTGACGTTGTACGGTCCGAAGGGACAGGAGGTGATAGAGGGTCTCAAACGAGTCTAAATAAAGGTAACTCAGTCACTGCGGTAGATTGGTAGAGTAGGAGACAGGGGAAGAAGTGGGAAACCGAGTCAGAAAGGGTCGTGGTTTCAGAAAAGGTCATTCAGCCGAGAAATGTACTTCACCGGTTTCATAACCTCGAAGTCGGAGTCGTAGTCAGGAAGGTTACTTATAAGTCCCTCCTAAAGGAAATCCTAACTGACTAAACTAGAGGAACGACAGGTTCCCTGAAAGTTCTTAGAAAGGGTCGTGGTGTTAAGTTTCCGTAGTTAAGAAACCACGAGTCGGAAGAAATACCAGGTTGAGAGTGTACGCATGTACTGATGACCTTTTTCGTATCGAAACTGAGAAGAAAACAACCGTTACACTACAGAAACGAAAAATTATACGGTTCCGTCTCCTTGGTCTCTAGTTTAACTGTTGTAGGTAACCGAGTATCTTTTTCGTTCTCTCCCAAGTACAAACCCTTACGTACATTCTTAATTTCTAAAATTTTATTTATTTATTTATTTGTAAAAAAATTTTTTTTCGTTCTCTCAAGGTCTTTTTGTAGATGAAGACGAAGAAACTCATGTGTCTTTGGAAACTGGCACACCTAGTGTTGTTTGACACCTTTTAAGAAGTTCTCTACCCTTATGGTCTGGTGTAATGGACGGAGGACTCTTTGGACATACGTCCAGTTCTTCGTTGTCAATCTTTTCCTGTACCTTGTTACTGACCAAGGTTAACCCTTTTCCTCATGCAGTTCCACATATAACAGTGGGACGAATAAATTGAATATACGTCCCATGTATTACACTTGACGGTCCGACCTACTTCGTGTTCGACCTTAGTTCTAATGACCCTCTTTATAGTTATTGAAGTCTATACGTCTACTGTGGAGGGAATACCGTTTCCGGTTTCTCCTTGAGTTCTCGGAGAACTACTTCCAATTTCTCCTCAAAATTCGACCGAATTTTGGGTTATAAGTTTTTTGTTTCTAGGACCGTAGGTCAGCGTAGTAAAGTACTGTTTATATACCCTTTGTTATCTTTATCATTGTCTTAAAGAAAAGGACCCGAGGTTTTAGTGACACCTACAACTAACGTCGGTACTTTAATTTTCCGTGAACGAGGAACTTTCTTTTCGATACTGATTGGATCCATCGTATAATTTTTCGTCTCCGTAATGAAACGGTTGTTTTCAGGTAGATCAGTTTCGATACCAAAAAGGTCATTAGTACATACCTACACTCTCAACCTGGTATTTCTTCCGACTCACGGTTTTTTGACTACGAAAACTTGACACCACAACCTCTTCTGAGAACTCTCAGGGAACCTGACGTTTCCCCAGTTTAGTTAGTTAGGATTTCTTTTAGTCAGGACTTATAAGTAACCTTCCCGACTACGACTTCGACTTCGAGGTTATGAATCCGATGGACGATACTTTTCGACAGAACAATCTTTTCTAGGACTACTTCCCTTTCTAACTTTCGTCCTCCTCTTCCCCTACTGTCTCTTACTCTACTAACCTACCGTAGTGGTTGAGATACCTGTTTGAGGTCCTCTACCGTTTCCTGTCCCTTCGGACTGTACGATGTCAGGTACCCCAGCGTCTTAGTCTGTACTGACTCCCTGACTTGTTGTTGATCCAAATAGTATCGAAAGGAAGGTTCCTCGTTCGCAGAAAGGTAAAGTACCGACGTCAGTGGCAGACGTCACTAAAACCTCGGGTTCTTTTCTTTAAACAGTGACGAAGGTGAAAAAGAGGAAGTTAAACGGTGCTTCACTACCCTGGTCTACGGTACTAGAAACAAAAAACTTACGACTCAAAAGTGAAAAAGTGAGAGGAGAAAGTGGGAGTAGTTCTCCAAGAAATCAAGGAGTAGTGAAAGACGGTAATCCCATCACAGTAGACGTATATACTCCAACAACTATAAAGAGGACCGTTAGAAAAAGGTCGAACACTAGGTAGGTCGGGTCGTAAAGTACACTACGTGAGACGTATATTCAATTTATTCGTCCCATTATCATATGTCGGAATAGCATGAGAAAAGGGTTAAAACTGGGTCAGTCAACAAGGTACATTCTAAGTTTGACAACGAAGAACTGGGTGTATGTCCAAAGAGTCCTCCGTCCATTCCAATAGACTATAAGGGTAGAGAGATTCTTAAAAGGTCAAACACTAGATGTCCTAGTTTCTGAAATCGTAATAGTTACTCCGTTTGAAAAAAAGACCTTAAGGGACCGAAAGAGATCCTAGGTCACTTACAATTGTTAAACTAGAGACCAAGGGGATGTTCCCGAAGGAACATCGAGTATACCATTTCTTAGACGAACGTTACGTCCTCTGGTCCCAAGTTAGAGACCCAGATCTCCTAGGGGACCTCTTCGCTTACCGTTGGGTGTGGTCATAAGAACGGACCTCTTAGAGTACCTATCCCCTCGGACCACCCGAAGTCAGGTACCCCAGAGTTTTTCAGTCTGGGGTGACTCGTCGATTGTGATGATACAGAGATGGAGACGATTTGGGTCGACCATGTATACCTTTAAAAATCAAGTACATGACGACTTCGGGTCGAACTTCCTAAAACTCGTATTGGAGTGATTGTACACTTTACTCGTGTTGACGAGTTATCAAACTTGTAAGAAACTGTAACGGGAAGAAACTCTAACCTTGCTTTTGACTGTAAAAGGTCAGGTCCAATGACGACTCAAAAGGTTTAAACGACCGTATAACTCACGTCGTGAAACTGTCGTAGTAGAAAATTCTGACTTTTATGGAGTCAATCTTAAGATAGTGAAGGTGATCGAGACAAACATCATTAGGAAGGCTTCAGGGTGAATTGAAGTGTAAGGTCTTACAGACCGAGATCCACTCACTGGTATGGTAACACCAATAGGTCTAGTATTCTTGAAAAGACATGTCAAGACAAATAAGAACGGTTGAGTAGAATTAGAGAAGACGAAGACAACCTAGGAATGACAAAGACAGGAAGTAATACGGGTAGGAACGTACTTTACAAGGGAACTATAGAGATTAAAAGAACTTCTCTAGCGATCAGAAAAGATAAGATAACAAAAGGAGATGCAGAAACGTAACAAGAGAATTCTTCCGGAAGAATAGAGAGGAACGACAAGAGACCTTGAGACGTAAACCAACCTATTTAGAAAGGGAGAGAGGAAACGAAAAACGGAAAGAGCAAATGAGAAACGAAGAGAACAAAGGAGTCGATAAACATTTCGGACGAGTCTGTTGATAAAAAGGAAGAACGTAAGGAAAAATAAACCCTGTCAAACCCAGTGACGGAGAACATGTCCGTGAGACAAGTATCAATACTTGGAGACAAGTATCAGAGAGTCCGTGAGACAGATTACGAACTTACATAAGTAGTTAGTGGAGGTGACATATTAGTATTCCCTAAACTAAATCAAGTATGGACTTAACGGATCACCAAAAGCGATGAAATGAAATTTGGACTTAAAACGTTATTCCTCAAGTACTAGACTCGGTGTCAGTCAAGGTGCAGAACAAAAACGACTGACATACCCCGAAGAGGTAGAATCCGACGTTTCTTGTATTAGTTATACTAAATCCATAACTGGTAAACTATTACGGGTACACAGCTCAGTAGAGAACACAACAACCTTCTCCCATAAACGATACTGGTCACATAAAAGAACTGTTTTGAGACCATCGGAAACAGGACGAAGTAAAACATGAGGTTCCGGTTTGAACGGACAATGAGGTCCATAGAGAACTGAAGGATGAAAACGTAAGGTCAGGGGATACTATTTATCTTATAGAACAAATCACAATCAAGATCTTCCAGAACATCCAGAAGTATCTTGGTAAGTGGACGTCGAAGAAGTCGTAACCATCGACCCTGGATCTGAACCTAACGACACTGCAACTTAGCAAACGGAACCTTTACTTGGTTCTAGTAAGATAGTAAAAATTCTAACGTGGGTTCATAACGTAAAACCTGAGAAAACAACTGATCCTCCCGACCAGGTAAAGAAACTTCTCTAAGAACGGGTGTTATCATCTAAATTACCAGTAGACTCAATTTCAGGGGGTAAGGACAGGTAAAGTTAAGTGATTAAGGATAGTACAACTAAAGTGAGAACGGTAGAGGACGAACTGGTGTAGGTTAAATAGAACGAAGTACCTGGATTATAAGGTCCAAGGATACTTTATAACAAGGAATATCTGAAATAACAGTGGTGGTCTGTGTAGGTGTTGACTCACAGTAAAGGTGAAACTGAGTCGGCGAAGTAAGAGAGACCTCGCTAATCATTAAGGGGAGACGAGAAGGGGTAATCGTATAACCTGTGGAAGGTTGGGACCCCCGAGTAGAAGACTACAGTGTAGAAAAACGGAAAAGTATGACAAGTATGACAACGGAAAGTATGACAGGTATGAAGAGTGCCGTTCTCATGACCTCACCAAACGGTAAGGGAAGAGGTCACCTGGTACAAAACAGTCTTGAGAGGTGATACTGAGTAAACAGAACCACCGGGACGTGTCGTACCGAATATCGAAGTGACTCAAAACGTTCGGAGAAGTGGTGCTATTCTGATACCAGGTATTTCCCCTGAATTTTCAAATAATTCTCCATCTAGAACACAATTCATAAGACTGGTAATTTTCTTTTTTCGTTTCTCTATATTCCTTTGAAAACCTCCATTACCTACATTAATAACGGAACTACTACCACTACCACAGGATCCACTTACACATACAGGTTTGAGTAGTTTAATACACGTAATTTGTACACAACGTAAAAACATATAATTAAGTTGAAGTCACTTCGACGATTTTTTTTTTCTTAAAGGATACTTTCCTTCCTTTCTTTATCTGTTATCGTCTCTTTCTTTACTCAGTTTCCTCAAATCACGAAACCCCAAAGAAAATCAACCCTCTTTATTGTCAAACGAACGTGCGAATACCCTTATTAACCTAGGTCTCTCCTTTTGACTCCAACGTCCTCTCTCTCAACCCTTACCATCTTTGACACCCACTGGTACACAACTTCCTCCTCCGAATTATAGATCAATCCCGAGTCCGAATCATCGGTGTCTCTGTCGGGCAGGTATCGTGTCCCTTCTATGGCTCAAACCCGTATCTCCATCCATCTATCCATGTCACCTGTCCACCATTTATAAAAGAAAACTAACGAAGTTAACAGAGACGTTTCCCTTTATCACAACCTTCAAACGCTTCTCTCCTTTTGTATATTATCTTAGATTCTCTTTCGTACTCTTTCGGACCTATCCTTTCGTGTCACCCTAACGTATTGTCATACTCTCAGTCGTCAGTATACCATTTCTTAGACGGACCGTACTTCTTCTGGGTCCAACCTAGGGATTTAGTCCTTCTAGGAGACCTCTTCCCTTACCGTTGAGTGAGGTCTAAAGAACGGGCCTCTTAGTGAACCTGTCTCCGAGGACCGTTCGATGTCAGGTACCCCAGTGTTTCTCAGTTTGTTCTGACCCACTGATTGTGAAAAGTGAAAGTGTGAAGGTACGACTGAGAGTACTGCGAGTTCTAAGCACCAGGGTTTAGAGTGTACTCTGGTCGATCGTTTCAACGTACTAAAAATCGACACATTCACGTCTGTGTCTCATCCACCTTTTAGTCTCAATTGATCCCGACACTAAATAGGTTCGTTCAAACTACACTCTAACTCTTCCTTAACCATCTCAACACACTTCGTCACTGAGACAGTTACGTGGACCCTAAATCAGACCCGTCCCTCTCTTGTGCCCTGTAGTCACCCCCCTAAGCCCTACTGCGTTGTCGTTATGTCAGTCACCTACCCTGTAGGACTACCTGGCTTTTTTTTTTTTACCACTTCTACCCCATCTTCTACCGTTAGTCTTACCTTGGGTCTTAGACCTTATACTGTCCCGAGATAACTATTATTGTTCCAGTTCCTATACCGACATCGTCACTCACCAACTCACAAAATCATTGATACATTTGGGTTTCAAATCCAAGAAAGAGGTTCTTCTCCGACACATGTCGAGATCACTGACTCAATAAATATAAAATATATAGTTGGACACCATACGAAAGTTTTTATTTGGAAGTTTACCAAGTACAGAGATGCAATATATGATCTTATGGTTTATCTTGTGTATGAGTATAAAAAATTTACCTTCTCCTTAAAGTAAGGAGGGTTTACACGTTAGTATTTATGAACTTGATCTCGAGATAAATCAAACGTTCTGTTTGTGCAAAATAAAAAGAACGGACCGCCCATTCTTAATCACAATTCAAACACAATGTATTTATAAGGTAGGTGAAAGAATAAAAATACTGTACGTTTTACGTTAGTGAAAAAGTGGTACTGAAAAAGGGGTATTTTGATAAACACTTCATTGATCGTGTGACTCAACTTATTATTTAGTTTATGGGGTACATTTTGGATCCGTAAAAGGTGTATGAGTCAGTTGTTCGAGTCGAAACAACACGACACCCTCCTTCAAAGAGTCTGTTCTCGAAGACAAGGACTTTTAGTCGTCGATCCAAAATTCGGTACTGTTCCCATCTTACTAGAACTGGGTATACTATCTACAGTCGTGGTACATCTAGTATTCTCCCTTAGTAGTTATGAATGTGAAAGTAAATTTAAGAAAGGTATTACTCTTGGATGACATATCGTGTTCCTCGAGAGAGTCACGAGACACCACTGGATTTACCCTTCCTTTAGGTTGTACTCCCCTATATACCATGTATCTCTACTAAGTCAAGTGACGTGTCGTCTTCGGTTGTGTCGTGACATTTCGTCAATATGCGGTTATTTCTCAAAGTTAATTTTTTACTTTATATTATTTCGAAAAAGGATATTAAACAAATGGATAACAGATGGTAATAGAACGACCCTGTTGAGTTGACCCGAAGTAAAGGACTGTGAGTTGTTTCGTAAAAATAGTTGTTGGTGGTTTCACACGACCCCGAAATCGAAAAAGTAGTTAGTCTATTACGAGTGTCGTGTCCGTGACTCCTAGAGAACCACAGCAGACGTACCTGTCCTGGTACAGCATGTCACATCACATCACATAGACTCCGAGATGACTCTGCGGGTCCTGGACGAGGGAAGTAAAAATTCATGGTTTATGTCCACGTACCTCCAGTGACACTTTTTTCTTCTTTTTCGTCCGTTTTATCGGATGCTGAAAGTTAAATACTTTTTAGTGTTATTATATCAAAAAGAAAGAAAGAGGTTAAAAAAAGAATTATATAAATAAAATAACTTCATATCAACTGAATGTTATAAAGACCACGTGTCGTTCGACTAAGTCAATATGTACATGTGTCCAGGGACACGATATGTCATTTAGAAACGACGACCAACGTATAGATAAAAAATTTGATCTTTAGATCGTAAGATAAGTATGATTCAGTTTGTTTACCTTAGTTTTCCAGTATTTAAAAAAGCAGGTTTTAAGTATAAAAGATTTTATACGTATAATATGTATGATAAGTATATGTACATATGTTTCCGAAAAGATAATACGAACTATTTTCGAACTCTTTCTTGTAATTTTTTTCTCTCTACTTTGACCTTTTGTATTTGATTTACTTTACCCTCGTGACTCATACTTTATCCTTTTTACTTTGTTTGATCTATTTTCATTTTCTAATAGAACCTCCTTCCGATCTGACCAGTTAGACAACTACCCAAATACAGAAGACTCACAGTCAACCCTACCCATACAATTGCATAAACTCGTTCGTCTGTAGTAGTGTCCCTTAATAAGAGACTACCAGCCGAGAAAGTGACGTCACCCTGTACAGGGGGTTTTTCTGTAATAACGTTTTGTCGTGACTACTGGTATAGACAGAATACATAATGAACCTGAAAGAGGTAGAGAACCTTTTACAAGAAGGAGGGTTTTGTCCGTCTAAAAGAAGATCAGACGATCAACAAGAATCACCCTCTTTCCCCGCCCACTGAAATGAGTATATCTGATACGAATTATTTCAGTCAATCCTGAAGGGAGCACCACGTCACCAATTCTTATACGGACGGTTATGTCTCTTGCACCCAAAATAGGGACCGGACCCTTCTATTGTGTGTGGAGTCTCGTCGATTCAGGTACCCGGTGTGATGACTCGGGATGAGATCTTGGACTCTCGACAATGATGACTTCGGTACACTGATCTCGGGCACGAGGTATTGTTCTCTTCGTCCCTCTTCGGACGTGTGGTGTTCCTTTTCATCGGAGACGAGTGTTTTCGGGCGTGTTTCGCTACTTCTTTGTGTCAAACGTACACAAACACGGAGTCAGCCCAGACTGAGAGACGTTGGGGTACTTACCATCGGATGGTACGAGGAGACAGGTACCCTAAGAGGTCCGTTCTTAGGACCTCACCCAACGGTAAAGGAAAAGGTCACGTAGAAAGACTGGATTCCTAGTTTGGATGTAGAGGACGTAGAGGACGCAACGTCCGTCTAAGAAATGGTAGACTCGGTGATTCTTAGTTTCAATCTGAAGTCCCTCGGAAAGGTTGAAGAACAAAGACGAATGCGGAGGGAGATGGGGACCGACATGACCGGAAGACCGACTTGGACGAAGTAAGAGGGGTGATTTTAATTGGTGTCTTCCCGTTCTGTCGGTTCACCAATTCTCGTACCTGAGTTCTAGATCTAAAGGAACCTGAATTGGAGAGAGACACCATCAAAGAAACATTTTACCACTATTATAGTCCTAGTATCACTCCTAATTTACTTAACGATATACATTGCCATACGTCTGGTGACGAATCGTGTTACCTCCGTCAGGTTACAATTGATACATTAACGGTTTTTACATAACCTGGGGAACTCATCGAAAAAAGTCGAAGAGATCGAGAATAGGTAGAAATAATAAATAACGACCCTTCATTTCGTAGGACTCTAAATCTTCGGGTCTAGTTATTTGTACATAATGGGGTGTCAAAGACGCCCAATCCTTAAACCCTGATTCATCGAACCACAAAGATGAAGGTTTTAGTGCGGACATTAAAGACCGTCCACAGTCAGAGAGGGGTGTACCCGGAGAGTCGTGCTGACGGAGTGTCGAACACTAATCGACGGAGGTGCCATTCGTTAGGTTCTGTTTCTCCCTTTCTTTTACTTCTTAAACGTGTGTGTGTGTCTCTGATTCTTTATCGTTTCAGAAAATTTTGGATTAAAACCGTCACTATAGGGTATTAAAGACGGTATAAGATAAGTAATAGTAGTTCAGTCATTTAGACCGGGCGTGAATTCAAGTCTCTAATGTGTCTCCGTCCCCAGTGACCCCTCTTGGGTGGTATGAAAGTTGAGATTCAACTCAATCTCTCAAGGGGGTTTAATAAAACGGACACCCCGAAGGGTCCCCCGTGACCCAACCCTTCTAGGGGACCTCCTCCCGTACTGTTGGGTGAGGTCATAAGAACGGACCTCTTGGGGTACCGGTTTCCTCGGAGAGTCCGATGTCAGGTATTCTAGAGTTTCTGGGCCTGTGTTGACTTCACTGAATCGTGTATACATATAATTCTCTCTACATAAAAGGGGTCACTCTTGGTCACAGATTGTGGATAGGAAAAAGATTTGTTCGAACTCAAAACGTTATTTTCGGACATAAATTGTAGGTTATACGATTTAACAGTTCCAACTACCTCCTCGACCCTATCGTCTCTCGACCGAAAGAGACACGACTCGATCTATAGTTAGACTTGCCATAACCTCTCGTCCCGTTAACCAGTGGCGACCTTTGTGTCGAAGTTGATTAACCGTACATGTATTATAATACGGTTCATGTGACTTCAAAAAATTTCATTTTAGGTGTGAAATTTTGTGGAAGGAGAGTCTAAAAGACATTCAACTTGGTTTCCGGATGTACATACTTTTGGAGAATAAAATATTTTTACCGATGTTTATTTTCTTTATTATCTTTCTTCTACCATCTTGAATGTACAAAAGGATTGTATGTACTCCGAGTTTTACCTTTTAGGTCTGTTCACCTTACAGACACAACTTAGAGTGACGTGTTGTCGAGTTTCGACTCTTTCACGAAACAACCGAATCATTTCGAGAAACCGTCGAGTTTTTCGACACCATCGTAAAGACGACGTGTCTCAAGACTCCTCAACTAGAAGACAATTGAGAGTTTATACTGATTTTTCCGCTCCCTATGGGTTTCGACCATTTTACCTTTATCATGTTTTTATTAGAATTTTAAAAGTTCATTTATTTTCGTTTAATATATATGATACTAGAGTTGACATATTTCCCTTTTCCCCTTTTTTCGGATTTTTCATTTGGGTTTAATAAGTGTTACCTTTAAGACTCATCATTTCAAACTGAAAAGAAGTTGAAGGTCATAAAGGTTTTATTTCACTTAAACACACATACCACACAAAAATTTGTCAAAAAGGTATGACCTGAAAGTTATGGTTACCCGTCAGTTTTACGTAATATCTTGTGATTCGACTTTAAGTCGATAGGAACTTATTAGACAATGTAGGTTTGGATCTTTAAAGGAAGTGTCGTACTCAACGTCTGCTACTAAATGCCTGACTCGATACTCCCTTCGAGTAAAATATACGTCAGATAAGATAAAGTCTTGTGGCATTGTTAAATTAGAGAGAGTCTTAGGTATCAGGTTGACTCTAGTGACCCTTATATATAGAAAGGTCCAGACCCTAACTAAGATTCAGAAGCTTCCCCTGGGTATTACAGACTTTACGACGGAAGGGGTCACCATTTACAATTAATTTTCACTTAATTTATACTGACGGTTATATAGTAAGGTCGAAATATAAAAGATGTGAACTCCTTTAACGATACCGTTCGGTGAAGGACAAACTTTCGTCTAGGAGAGACAATATGCTGATGTAACCGGGTTTTTAGACGTTAATAATTCTGGGACTTACTGGTTAGATGTATGGTGGGTAATAGACCTTGGTGTACCCTCTAAAACATTTTTAAACTTGAGGTCATTGATAGATACAACGGGTATACACTAATACATTTAAATTTAATTAATTTTATTTTTACGAATGCTAAAGTAAGGAGTCCGTATGTTCGGTGTAAAGTTCACTCGGAACCGGTGTACATCGACACCACCGACATAACTTGCCTCGTCTTATCTCTTGTAAAAGTGGTAGTGTCTTACAAGATAGACTGTCACGACGTAAACTAATGAAGAGGTCAACGAACACCTACCTGGACGTCTACTCATATGAGTCACTTAATTAGGTTCGTCTCTTTCTGTTTATGGTATGTTACAGTAAATACACTCCTTAGAAAAAATTTTTTAACTATGTTTACTTAAATATGTGTCTTGTCTTTACCTGGGTGTCTGTATCTTCTATTCGAATACCAATGGTTTCCCTTTGACCCCCTCCCTATTTAATCCTCAAACCCTAATTGTATATGTGTGACGACGACGACGACGATTCAACGAAGTCAGCACAGGCTGAGACACTCTGGGGTATCTGCCGTCGGGTGGTCCGAGGGGGCAGGGACCCTAAGAGGTCCGTTCTTGTGACCTCACCCAACGGTAAAGGAAGAGGTTATATGTGTGTTACCGTGGGGTGAGGTCATGAGAACGGACCTTTTAGGGTACCTACCTCCTCGGACTATCCGACGTCAGGTGCCCCAGTGATTCTCAGTCTGTACTGACTCTCTGAAGTGAAAGTCAAAAGTGAAAGTACGTAACCTCTTCCTTTACCGTTGGGTGTGTTCACAAGAACGGACCTCTTAGGGTCCCTACCCCCTCGGACCACCCCACGACAGATACCCCAGTGTGTCTCAGCCTGTGCCGACTTCAATGGAATCGTATCGTATCGTATATATTTTATCTATTGGTTGTTCCCCGATGACAATCGTGTCTCCTAAGACGAGTTATAAGATATTATTGGAAATTTCTTTTTCTCAGACTTATATAAACACACACATATAAATATATATTGACTTAGTGAAACGATATGTAGACTTTGATCACATTGTAACATTTAATTGATATGAAGTTACCGTGGGGTGAGGTCATGAGAACGGACCTTTTAGGGTACCTGCCTCCTCGGACCACGCGACGTCAGGTACCCCAGTGACTCTCAACCTGTGCTGAGTCACTGAAGCGAAAGTGAAAAGTGAAAGTACGTAACCTCTTCCTTTACCGTTGGGTGAGGTCACAAGAACGGCCCTCTTAGGGTCCCTGCCCCCTCGGACCACCCGACGGCAGATACCCCAGCGTGTCTTAGCCTGTGTTGACTTCACTGAATCGTCGTCGTCATCGTCGTTGAAAATTTTAATCGGTTTTTTCTTTCTTTCTAATGAGTTCTAGTCTTATAAGATCAATGGATGAAACACTGTGTCTACACATGGATTATACCTTCAAAAAGAAGAGAGCACCGTGACTCTCTCTTTTTCACTTATCTTTGAGTCCGAACGGAAGGTCCTCTAATGGACGAGATGTTGACACTGTTATTTAACGATAATAGAGAAAAGAACGAGAAGTGAATGAAAGGTTTAAAGGGTATTTGGGAGAGTACACTTTTTGTAATTACTATACCCTGTGCTACTACTCCTGTATTAAGATAGAAAAGACTTTTTTTTTTTTTATGAGAGTGTGTCCTAAAGTAAGAACATCTTTCTGAATCAACTTTCCGGTGGAGAAAGTACATCTCAAGGGACTAAGGTCAAGGAAGATATTGTGGGAAGGAAGGAACCGTCGTCTTGTGCCACCAATTTTCAGGACTGACCTCCTCTAGCAGACCAAAGTTTAGGGTGGATACGATGAATGATCCACACACTGGGACCCGTTCAACGGATTGGAGAGACACGGAATCGTCGTCGTAGTCCTTCTGTCATCACTATTATGATGGTTATACTTCTCCAAAGTAGTTGTAAGGTACTGAATTTTGTATGTGTCACGAATGTCACCATGGTCAGTGTCTCTGTCATGAGTCACTGACAATCGGTCTTAATTCAATAAGTTTATAAAAAAGTTCCTGAACATCAGGTCACCAATCCTTAGACGGAAGGTTACTTCCCCTGGGTCAAAGTTAGGGACTTACCGTCGATTCTAGGGTGTACGGGACCGTCGGTGTGGTGTTGATGATTCGGACACGCGAGATCTCGGGTGAACGGTGGTGAATCTCTCTTTACGTGCGTGACATTGATCCCTTCGGACATGTGGTGTTAATTCTCGGGTGTCCGACGTTCTTTCTAGGACACACGACATTAATTCTGGACTACGTCGGTCTATTTATCTGTTTATGATTTTTTGAAAAGGAAAGTTGTTTACTTTGTAACAGATGACACTTTACAGGATATGACTTTCTTGTTGATCGAGAGAAAAGATTGGAAGGTCTTGTGAAACGAAGAAATAAGTCTTCTCAACCTGCACTGTCTGAGTGAAGTGAGAGAGAGAGATACACACACACATACACAACAACGACAAGTCAATGATTCAACACAGACTGAGAAACACTGGGGGACCTGACCTCGGAGGGTCCGAGGAGACAGGTACCCTAAGAGATCCGTTCTTATGACCTTACTAACTATGTCGGTGATACCTTCTACCATACTTTTAAGGAATTTTCTGATCCTTATTTTGGTGGTATTCCGGGTCGTCAGGGTGAGGATCCGTATTTGGGACTCCTTTGGTTTTAACTTTCTCTGTGTACATAGGGTAACAAGTGACTTCGTGATAAATGTTTTCGATCTTGTGCCTTCGTTGGATCTACAGGCGGTTGTCTACTTACCTATTTCTTCGACGCCGTATGTGTGTTACCTTATAATGAGTCGGCATTTTTCCTCGTGTAAACTCAGGCAAGATTACTCCACCTACTTGGATCTTGGAGAAAGTACTCGATTCACTCAGTCTTTCTCTTTCTATTTATGGTATAAGATTGTGTATCTAAACCTCAGATCCCTTTACCATGACTTCTTAAACAAAAGTCCCGTGGTCCCGACGGCAGATACCCCAGCGTGTCTCAGTCTATGTTGACTTCACTGAATCGTCGTCGTCGTCGTCGTCACTTCTTTGTCTGTGTCTCTTATCTGAATACCTGTACCCCTCTCCCCTCCTCTCCCACTCTACATACCTTTCTCATTGTGCCTTTGCATGTAATGGTATACATTTTATCTATCGGTTACCCTTAAACGACATACCGAGTCCTTTAAGTTTGTCCCCGAGATATAGTTGGATCTCCCCACCCTACTCTTCCCCCTACCCTCCCTCAAAGTTTCCCACCCCTATATACGTATGGATACCAACTAAGTACAACTCCAAACTGTCTTTTACCGTTTTAAGACATTTCGTCAAGTCAAGTCAACGAGTCAGTGTAGGCTGAGAAACCCTGGGGTACCTAACATCGTTCGGTCCGGAGGGACAGGTAGTGGTTGAGGACCTCAAGTGAGTTTGAGTACAGGAAACTCAACCACTAAGGTAGGTTGGTAGAGTAGGAGACAACAGGGGAAGAGGAGGGTGGGTCGTAGTCCCAGAAAAGTTTACTCAGTCGAGAAGTGTAGTCCACCGGTTTCCTAACCTCGAAGTCGAAGTTGTAGTCAGGAAGGTTGCTTATAACTCCTGACTAAAAGAAATCCTACCTGACCAACCTAGAGGAACGTCAGGTTCCCTGAAAGCGTTCAGAAGAGGTTGTGACGTCAAGTTTTCGTAGTCAAGAAGCCACGAGTCGAAAGAAATATCAGGTTGAGAGTGTAGGTATGTACTGCTAACCTTTTTAGTATCGGAACTGATCTACCTCGAAACAACTGTTTCATTACAGACGAAAAAGTATACGACAGATCCAACCAGTATCGAAAAGAAGGTTCTTCGTTCGCAGAAAATTAAAGTACCGACGTCAGTGGTAGACGTCACTAAAACCTCGGGGTTTTAACTCAGTCGGTGACACAGGTGAGAAAGATGTAGATAAACGAAACTTAACTACCCTGGTCTACGGTACTAGATAAAAACACTAACAACCACAAATTCGGTCGAAAATTTGAGAGGAGAAAGTGAAAGTAGTTCTCCGAGAAATCAAGGAGAAGTGAAAGACGTTATTCCCACCATAGTAGACGTATAGACTCCAGTAACTATAAAGAAGGCCGTTAGAACTAAGGTCGAACACGAAGTAGGTCAGGTCGTAAAGAGTACTACATGAGACATATCTTCAATTTATTCGTCCCATTGTTATATGTCGGAACTACATGAGGAAAAGGATAAACCTTGGTCAGACAACAAGGTACAGGTCAAGATTGACAACAAAGGACTGGACGTGTATCCAAAGAGTTCTCCGTCCAGTCCACCAGACCATAAGGGTAGAGAACTTCTTAAAAGGTGTCAAATAACACTAGGTGTGTCAGTTTCCGAAACCGTATCAGTTATTTCGTCTTTATCTACAAAAAGACCTTGAGAGAACGAAAAAGCTACTAGGTCGTCTATAACCGTTAAACTAGAGACCAAGGAGACGGAAAAGATGTAGGTTGAACTTATAGACTTTCAAATGTCAAGTCCATAACAACTTCGGACCGAACCTCTTAAAACTCGTAACGAAATGATCGTACACTCTATTCGCGTTAACACGTTATCAAACTCGTAAGAAACCGTAACGGAAAGAAACCCTAACCTTACTTTTGACTGGAAAACGTTAATAAGAAGTCATTTTTTATTTAATTAATTTTTTTCTCCTATGACTTTACCTTACCCAACGGAAAAGGAAGAGGTATATATACATATATAAGGAGTAACCTCTTCCTTTACCGTTGGGTGAGGTCATAAGAACGGACCTTAAGATACCCCAGCGTGTCTCAACCTGCTTCACTGAATCGTCGTCGTATAAGGAGTAATGGGAGATTTAAAAGATTTCTGGTAGGACACCGGTCTTTGACAGTACTCAAAGTCACATAAACTAATACACAAATATTAGTTTAATGAGTTCATAAACCCTGAAAGGACTACCAGGACACCGATTCTGAGCAGTGAGGGTTACATCCCCCAGACCCAAGTTACGGACCAGTCCCTTGATTTAGAGTGTACGGTGTTGATTCTGGGTCGTCTCGGTTTATTTGATACAAAAAATTTTTTCTTTTAATCAGTTCCTAAGTAGACTTCACTGTTACAAAATGTAAACTTACTTAAAAGGATTTTGAGTACGTGAGAAAGATACTCCAGTTTCAAACTATTTGTGATCGAATAAGGTATAGAATGATATTAGAACCAGTGAAAATTATTCTCTCCAGATATACTGTCTCTGGTCTATTTAGATACTCCTTTTTTATTGATACTGAACTAGAAATGAGTATCGTGAGGTTAATTATCATTGTAATAAAATTTAATAAAAGAAAAAGAAAGAAAAAAAAAAAAAACCAGATACAGTATTATTTATAACCCCGAAGGGAACACCGAGTCACCATTTCTTAGACGGACGGTTCCGTCCTCTACACCTTATAAGGCCAAGTTAGGGAAGGGAAGAAATCCCTAGTCCTTCTAGGGGTCCTTTTCCGTCACCGTTGGGCAAGGTCGTAAGAATAGGCCCTTTAGGGTACCTGTCTCTTAGGACTACCCGATGTCAGGTTTCTCACCCGGTACTGAAGTACCGATTTGTCGTTGTTATTTGTAAAAGGAGGAAGGGAGAGGGATTCAGGTCAGACATAGACCCAAACGGTAGAATAGGACGTAGGGCAGAAAGCAACTGATGTTTATGAGACAGAGAGGATATGAAAAGTCTCAGTCAAAATAAGAGTACAACTGTGGACCACTCACTTACTTCATTTAAAAACTGTGTATAAGTAACGTATAAACATACCTCAGTACAGTGGTCGAAAACGTCAAATACGAAACCTTCAGACTCTACAGGTTCACCTGAGTGGACGGCCCTGGTTAGATGGATGGAATCTCCACGTGGAGTGCCCGATGAATTCGGGTCAGTACACAGTTTTCTTAAAAGGGAGATGACTGAGAGAAGGAGTCTAAGAAAAAACGAAGTGAAGAGACGTAAACGAAAATAAAGAAAAGGACCGGTTTAGCTAAGTAGACAGGTGTAAGATTGAACACTAAACCCAGTAAAGAGAAAGGTAAGGACACAGGTCCTTGACCACCTATTTCCTGTCACCACACGACCATTTTTACAAATTGTTGACCGAGTAGTTCACCGTGTCACCGACTAAAAGTCGCAGATGATTGAAGACACCATATTTATAAACTTATACCGGTCACTACTCGATGGTTACATCTCAGGGACGACGTTCCCCGAGACCACTCGGTCACCTCACCCGTGTTGTGTGTCGACCAGGACCTGGCTCTCCGTCCAGAGCCGAAACATTCACTCCCTTGTGGGACATATAAGGACCCAGGAATCCTTTGTCACCAACCCGGTGTAAAAAGGATGTCACACCAGGTCCTTCAGTACACATTACCCGAAAGTCCGCGGTGAAGGGACCTTACGTGAATCACCCACTAAATGAGTAACCACCGTCGTTACTAACGTCATTGACTCTTAGGCTGAGGCAGAAGGCGAAGGAACCAATAGGGACTCTTACTACTCCTGGTTAGAAGGTAGTCTACTTTGTACTGTCTGTTTCTTATGCCGAATAATCCGAAACAACGAAGACATAAACAGATAAACACTCGTGTTCAGTTAGTTCCGTCATAAAACACGAGTGACCCTTCCTCTTGTCGAGAAATTCTATACCGGTCTCTCGAAAACACAAAGTCATGACTAAAAACTAGACACTTACTCTTGACTTCAATATTTAAGAGACTATGGACACACAGACAGTAACTCTTGTCTAAAATGGAGGAAACTGTCTTGCGTTTTATGGTCATTTGATCTAAAATTTATTGATTATGTAATTTAATATTACAGAAATTTTTCCTCATACCTCGTTAAGGAACTTTCTGACTTAGACGGTTTTGAGTGTGATCCCTTTTTTTTTTTCTTTGGTTATACTTTTCCAGACATAGATAATTTCTTTGACTTATTTATTATTGGAAAGTTTTATCTTTTGTTATATGGGTCTACCCAAGTAACCAATTACGAAGGTGTGTAAATTCCTTTTTTTATATGGTTAAGAGATGTTCGAGGAAGTCACACTTTTGTCTCCCTTATGAAGGATTGAGAAAGACACTCCGGTCATAATAGAATTATGGTTTTGGTTTCTATAATGTTCTTTTTCTTTAAAAGTCCGGTCATCGAGAGTACTTCATCTACGTTTTCGAGAGTTGTTTTAGTTTAGGTTTTTTTCATAAACCTTTTTTTTCATAGGTTTATTTCTTAATAAATGACGTTGGTTCATCATAAGTAGGACTATTTTTGTCTGACCATGTTGTAAACTTTTAGTTAATTATACTAGGTAGTGTAGTTATTTGATTTCTTATTTTTAGTGTAATAGTGTGGTTATCTACGTCTTTTGTATAAACTTTTGGAAGTTATTGATAAGTACTAAAATTTTTTTTGAGAGTCATTTGATCCCTCTCTGCTCCTCTCCACTGAAAGGAGTTGAACTATTTCTCATAGGTGTTTTATAGAGTTCTATTGTAACATGAATTACCACTCTTAGTACTTAGACTAATTTATTTTAAATATAAAAATCCGTTTTGTTCTTTTTGTAATTTGTATCTTAAAGGAGAGACACAAACGAACCCGGAGGAAGGAGACATTATATGTCACATGCATACATATATATAATGTGTAATTGGTCTCGAGGAGTTTCAGTCCTCCCTGATGAGTTGGTATTTCTAGTTACAAAAAAGAAAGAAGACTACGATCGTTACATTGAAGAATCTTCTTGTCATAAGAATGGTCTACAATTTCCCAGGACCACTAAACAACGAACGAAACATGACGAATAGACTTGTTGCATAGGAACCATTTGAGAGACATGCAGTAAAACTATATGATAGCAGACAGAGTTTTTGCCTACATTGACACGGAAACTGAAGATTGTTCTCCTGTCAAGAGTCTCGAAACTCGTAGTCTCAGGTCCTAATATTAGGAATCGAACTAAACTTATTTTTAGGAAAAAGAAAAAGAGGAATCGAACTACCAATTAACTTAAAAACAACTGTTTCGAAAGGGTCTATGTTTTGTTCTTGCGGGAGAGTGGCGAGGAAAGGTTGTATAATGACCTTCGGGAACTATTACGTTACACAGTTCTTTTCCTTTATCTTCCGTATGTCTAACCCTTCCTTCTGTATTTTACCACGCACTAGCAGATGTATCTTTTTTTTTTTATGGGAGAGGGGAGTTTTTAAGGACTTTGTTTATTTATAAGATCGTTCCAAAGTCCTGTACTCCAATTAATTTTTTTTTTTTCAGTTATCGAAAGGATATATGTTGTTATTTAATTTAAACCTTAAATTTGGTGCTATGATAAATATTATTGTGGGATGGTTTTACTTCATGAATCCACATTTAGATTGTCCTCTATATGTTCTAGACATATTCTTCCTGATATGTTGAGACTACTTATTTTAGTTTCTTGATTCCCTAAAGGAGCCACCAGGTCTCCGATTCTGAGACGAGAAGGTTACATCTCCTACTCCAAAGTTAGGGGTCAAACACCTGATTCTAGGACGTACGACGTACCACGTCGGTGTGTGTGTGTTTTAGTTTCTTGATTTATTTATCCCTGTATAAGGTACAAGGACCTAGACTTCAAAGTTATTAAGTCTAGTTAAGAAGGGTTGGATTAGATATCTAACCTACGTTAGGATTGGTTTTATGGTCGTTCAATAAAATAAATATAACTGTTGTACTAAGACTTCTAGTATACCTCTTCGTATTCTGAATCTTATCGGTTCCGTTGCGACTTCCTCTTCTTACTTCTACCTCCTAATTGTGATGGACTGAAATTCTGAATGACATTTCGATGTCATTAGTTCTATCACACTATGAGCGTTTTCCTATCTGGTCACCTCGTCTTATCTGTCGGGTCTTTGTCTGGGGGTGTTTATGTCAGTCAACTAGAAGCTGTTTTCTTGTTTCCGTTACGTTACCTCGTTTCTGTCAGAGAAGTTGTTGCCACAGCCTTGTTGACCCGTACATGTACGTTTGCTATACTTAGATCCGTGTCTAGAACATAAAAAGTGTTTTTAATTGAGTTTTACCTAGTATCTGGACTTACGTTTTGTGTTTGATATTTTTGAGGATCTTCTTTTCTATCCTCTTTTCAATCTGAATATAAAGCCATACCACTACTGAAAAAGTTATGGTTTCTGTGTTAGGTACTCTCATCTTTAACTATTCGACCTGAAGTAATTTTAATTTTTGCACGAGACACTTTCTGTGACAGTTCTTTTACTCTTCTGTTTAGTGTCTGACCCTCTTTTACAAACGTTTTCTGTATCAAACTATTCCCTGTATAGGTTTTATGTGTCTCTTGGACATTTTGAGTTGTTATCTTTGGTTGTTGGATTAATTATTTACCCGAAGGGATTACCGTGTCATCTATTTCCTTAGGAGGACATCACGTCCTCTGGACTCAAGCTAGGGACCCAACCCTTCAAAGGGATCTCCTCCCGTACCGTTGGGTGAGATCATAAGAACGGACCTCTTAGGGGTACCTATCTCCTCCGCCCGTCCGACGTCAGGCACCCCAGTGTTTCTCAGCCTGTGTTGTCTTTACTGACTCGTGTGTGTTTTTGTTTACTCGATAGTTTAGTACTTTTCTTATCTTTTTAGAATTTATGTATAATGATTCACTTTCTTCAGTCAGACTTTCCGAAGTCTTATTTACTAACGTTGAGACACCGTAAACCCTTTTCCGTTCTTCTACCTCTGTTATTTCTCTAGTCTTCAAACCACTCCTCTCTTCCTTTCCTTTCACCTCCTCCGTCCCTCTCTACTTATTCGTCCCCTGTCTACTAAAAATCCCGTCACTGTTACAAGACACACTATATTATTACTATCTTACTTATTTTGGTATTGACTTGGGAACCTATTTGATACCTGAATACTTGTGACCCACTAATAATACACAGTTACATCCAAACTTTCACTTTCACTTTCAACGAGTCAAAATAGGCTGAGAAACGCTGGGGTACCTGATGTATCAGGTCCCTTAAGAGGTCCGGTCTTATGACCTCACCCATCGGTAAGGGACGAGGTCCCTTAGAAGGGTTGGGTCCCTAGTTTGGGTCCAGAGGGTGTAACGTCCGTCTAAGAAGTAGTCAACTCGGTGTTCCCTTAGGGTTTACTTCCAAATAGTAAACAATTTTATTTTTTCGTGTTAAGGCTATTCACTACAGCTATTCCCCCTCTAATATATATGTATCCCCTTCTCCTAGATTCCTCTCGAGAGATGGAAGAAGAGTTAAAATAACATTTGGTTTTTGAAGAGACTCCTTTATTTCAGAAAGTTTTCAGACTCTGGACAAAAACAACCAAATGTCTCTTATCTTTCCCGATTATATACAGATTATAGGGGTTTGAAAGAACTTTTATTTTTTTTACCTTGAAAATTACGTCACGAGACACTCACGGTTACAGAATCCTTTTTTTCTTTGAGTATCTTTCAAGACGAGACTTTGTAAAACTATATTTTTCGGTTTAAGTGTTGTAGTACACTTAGGAATCTGTCCAGATCAAAATAGTAAAACCAAATTTTTATTGTTATAACTCTAACACTGGTTTTATCGTCTCATCCTTCTGGGATCCGAATGGGGGAGGGTGTCCATATTGTCTTAATATTGATAAACGTTCGTTGATCACTGCTCTTTCTGACCTCCTGATTCTCTGTCTAGATGGTGATTTTCGTATTTCTTCCTTGGTATTACTCTCCCATCCTCCGTGTCTCTACGGTGTATCATTTCTGGGTGTGGGGACGCACCCGCTAGGTGTTTATTCTCCCACTAATGTTAACGTCTCAAAGAGGGGTTTCTTGTTCCCAACCTCGAGACGTGACCCGAGGGGTCGGACCCGTAGGACGTCACTCTTCTACTCGGGGGTCTTGTAAACCGAAACTACGGTCGTTCCGAATGAAACCCCTCTCGGTCTCCCGACACCTTTTATCTCTGACGTGAGAATTTTCCACTTGTGTTTTAGAGTGTACGAGACCTTGTGTCCCGTCTCGTCGTTAAACTTTTCTCGGAGCTAGTCTGGAAGGACGACTAGAACTCCTCGGAAGACCTCTCCGTCCTCCGTTGACCTCGAGTGGGCCCCTTGTTCCTGTGATCATCGTCGATAAACCCACCAGTAAGATGGTACTCCTATGACCACGACCGTTCGTAGGAAGGGGACGAGTAGTCGCGACCCTGAGTCGGGACAGGTGGTCGGACAGATGTGGTGATGAACTTGTACAGTCCGGTACGTTGATCGATCCGTCCCTGTAGTCAATTACCTACTTGTCCGACCGGGGGAATTCTGGGGGCCATGGGTATCGAAGGGGTCTTGGGTCGGGAAATGAGGTCTCTCGGGTCCTGGACCGACGTGTGTGGTCACACGTGCACGATTCACTGAAGTCAGCACAACCTGAGACTTTTGAAAACCTGACGTCGGGTGGTCTGAGGAGACAGGTACCCCTAAGAGATCCGTTCTTATAACCTCACGTAACGGCACGGGAGGAAGTCCCCTAGAAACGGTGGGTCCCTAGTTTGGACTCAGAGGACGTAACGTCCACCTAAGAAATGGTGACTCGGTGATCCCTTCGGGGGTGTATGTGATTCGGACCCTGGTTGGAGTGGATAGTCTCCCTTCCGGGGTCGAGGTCCTGTGGAACCCAAGACGTCGGTCTCTGGGGTCACGAACGGAGATGGGTAGTCGTCCGTCTTGGGAACTTGGGAAGTTGATGTGTTGGGCCCTAGATCGTAGTGAATGGTCACCCGACTGACGTCGTTATCCTACATGTTAGAGTGATTAGTAACTTACGTTTAGTTTTGGTGTTACTCTCTAGTGGAGTGCGGACAGTCTTACCGAAAATAGTTTCTCCATTGTTTATTGTTCACAACCACTCCTACACCTTTTTTCCCTTAGGAAGACATGACGAACACCCTTTCATTTAACTATACCGGTGAGAGACTTTGTGTCATATCTCTAAGGAGCTAATAATTTCTGTCTTCATGGTATACTAGGTCGTTGGGGTGAGGGACCCATAAATAGACTTCTTTTGTTTTTGTGATTAAACTTTTTTTACATACGTCGGAGTACAAGTAACGATGTAGTAAATGTTATCGGTTCTATACCTATATTGGATTTACGAGTAATTTTACTTACCTATTTCTTCAATACCAAATATGTATTTTGTCACCTTATAATTGGTAATTTTTTTCTTACTTTAGAACGGTAAACGTTGTTGTACCCACCTGGATCTTCTGTAATACGCTTTATTCATTCACTTTATTCACTTTATTTATTCTGTCTCTTTTTGTTTATGACGTACTAAAGCGAATATACCTTGGATTTTTTATTATGTTTACTTGTTTGTATTTTTATGTCTTTGTTTCAATATCTACGTCTCTTTTTTTGACCACCAACGGTATCCCCTAACGAAACGCCCCTCCTCTAGCCATCCACTCTAATTACCCATGTTTAAAGGTTAACGTTTTATGCACTCAGTGTCCATACTTTACGTGTCCCACCCCTTATATCAGTCAGTGATACATTATAGAAACGTACCACCGTGTACCATTAATCTGAATTACTGCAATGGTAAAACTTTACACACACGACACGATGCGAATCAGCGACTCAACACAGACTAAGAAGCACTGGGGTGCCTGACACGAGAGGTCCGAGGGGATAAGTACCCGAAGAGATCCGTTCTTATGACCTCACCCAACGGTACGGGAGGAGGTCCCCTAGAAAGGTTGGGTCCCTAGTTTGGGTCCCGAGGACGTAACGTCCGTCTAAGAAATTTCAGACTCGGTGGTCCCTTCGGGTTATTCTGACCTCACCCATCGGATAGGGAAGAGATCCGTAGAAGGTCTGGGTCCTTACCTTGATTCCAGAGGACGTTACGTCCGTCTAAAAATGGTCGACTCGTTGGTCCCTTCGGGAAACTTTACATATTTTTATAGTTTAGTGGTACAACACTTGTCCTTGATGGTATCACGACTTCCAGTCAATATGAAGTTTTCGTTTGTTTGTTTTCGTATCTTTGGGACTACCAGGTCACCAATTCTTAGACAGAACGTTACGTCCCTGTGTTCAAGTCAGGGACCACACTCTTGATCCTAAGGTGTACAGTGTCTCGTTGATTCGGGGCCACGGTGTTGATGACTTCGGGTACGTGAAACCTCGGGCGTTCGGTGTTGACCTCTCAGACTCGCGGTGTGCTTTCTAGGGCGTACGACGTTGATTCTGGACTGTGTCGGCTTATCTGTTTATGAATTTGTTTGGGCATTTTCTCTAGTCTAAACATCCATAGGCTCCGTCTCCAACCCCGTCCCCCTCTTAACCTACTTCCATCAGTTTTACATGTTTGAAGGTCTATATTCTATTTATTCCTAATCCCCACATTATATATATTACTATGTACATTACTTGTGACGACATACAATACATACTTTCAAAAATTCTTTCCTTTAGGGTTCTCAAGAGTAGTGTTCCCTCTTTTAACAAAGGATATAGAAATAAAAACATAGATGTGCTGTACTACTACAAGTGATTTGAATAATACTATTAGCAAAGTAAAAAATACATCCAGTTGAGTAATACGACATGTGGAATTTACATATCTTAGTTAATATAGAGTTATTTTGACCTTCTATTTATTTATTTTTGTTATTATACAGAAAAGAGGTCAAAATGGTCACACCCCATATTGTGTTCACAGATTAAAAATTTTCGTTCTAATTGAAAAGATTATCAATTAGATTCGAAGGATTTTAAAAACATGATAAATGTCTAATCTATCTAATTGAAATAAGAGTGTATTACAAATTTTGGTGACTTTTATGTTTTATTACACTAGTCACCATAACTCAATATTATGGTTCTTTTGAAAGTATAGCTATCGCCAATATAAAACATTACACAATTTAATTCGTATTATAGGTTTTAAGAATCAATTGTATTGTAAATTTAATTATAATTTAACTCAAACCTATCGACCTGTTAAAGATTCATTCTATTTTATAACTTTATAACTAGTGGTTTATAGTAAAACCTTTCGTTGTATATGAAAACATAGACTAAAAATATACTCTATCTTACTGTCATTAAAACGTACGTCATGTGAAGGCAGTGAGTCAGTACAGTTGAGACACGCTGGGGTTCCTGACGTCCTGCGGTCCGAAGGGTTGTGTAGTGGTTGAGGGTCTCGAACGAGTTTGAGTACAGGTAGGTTGGTAGAGTAAGAGACAGCAGGGGAAGAGGAGGGCGGAAGTTAGAAAGAGTCGTAGTCCCAGAAAAGGTTGCTCAGTCGACAAACGTAGTACACCGGTTTCATAACCTCAAAGTCGAAGTCGTAGTCAGGAAGGTTACTCCTGACTAAAGGAAATCCTAAATCCTCTTCCCTCTCCCTGACCGTTTGCTGAAGTCGTAAGAACGGAACTCTTCGGGTACTTGTTATTGAAACGTAATACAAGGACACTTACACGAGTTCAAAGTCTTTTCTTATTTTCGTGATACAGACTACTATTCCCCAGTATAATGTACACAAGTACTCGAAGCAACATTCTGATTTTGTGAATAAATACTATTCATTAGGATTTAATGGAAAAGGGATGATGGTCAAGAAAGACATTTCCTTCTTCTACCTCATTCTCCTGACCTAATTGGGAGGACGGAATTTGTTGAGTTTGTGACCCTTTTAAACATACCTCGTCACTAAAAGTCCGTAAGTCCATCTCCCATACGACACCCAGACGTCACCCAAGGAGGAGAGACAAGTCGTTTACAAGATTTTACCCTTTCTGATTTCTAGAGAAGTTCTTTTAACCTCTATAGTTCTCTTATAAAGTACGTTTCCACCCGTACTTTTTCCTGTCTTTGGTCTTCCTGGGTTGACTTCGTTTTCTATAATTCTTCTCCATCGTTCTTTTGTATGTTTTTGATACGTCTTTTACAGAATTACTGGGTCTATTGATATTACGACACCAGTGAGAGGACCTCAGTCTGTAGGACCTTTCGTTTCAGTTCACCCTGAATCCTTCATAATTATACTTGTTTCGGTCACTTCCACTACCTTAAAGTCGACTCTATAGAGTTTAGGATTTTCTACTACAACAATTTCACGACATGAGTTGTACAGTCGTTTAAACCTATCGAGTGTCACCGGTGTCCTTACCTTTTCTAGTCAAAAATAAAGTTAAGGTTTCTTCCCGTTACGGTTTCTTACAAGTTTGATGACATGGTAACGTGAGTAAAGTGTACGATCGTTCTAATACGAGGTTTAGGAAGTCCGATCCGAAGTCGTCATACACTTGATTCTCAAAGACGTACATATTCGACCCAAAACTTCTCCATCTCCTTGATCTCTAGTTTAACGGTTGTAAGCAACCTAGTACCTCTTTCGTTCCCTCAAGATCTTTTTATAGACGAAGTAACTGATACGATTTCGGGAACTCACACACTTAGTGTTGTTTGACACCTTTTAAGAAGTTTTCTACCCTTATGGTCTGATGGAGTGAACAGAGGACTCTTTGAACATACACCAAGTTCTTCATTATCAATCTTGGTCTGTACGTTGTTGACTGACCAAGTTTGAACCCTTTCTTCATTTTGTTCCGACATATATAACAGTGAGACGAATAAATTGAATGTACGTCTCATATATTATACTTTACGATCCAACCTATTTAGTGTTCGACCATAGTTCTGACGTTCCTCTTTATAGTTGTCGGAGTCTATACGTCTACTATTGTGAAATTTGTCGTCTTTTACTTCTCCTTGGTTTCTCGAAGAACTACTTCCATTTTCCTCTCACTTTTACGATCGAATTTTGAGTTGTAAGTTTTTTGATTCTAGAACCGTAGACCAGGGTAGTGAAGTACTGTTTATCTTTCCCCTTTTCACCTTCGTCACTGTCTAAATAAAAGAACCCGAGGTTTTAGTGACGTCTATCAATGACGTTTGTACTTTAATTTTCTACGAACAAGAACGTTCTCTTCGATAATATTTAGATCTATCGTATAATTTTTCGTCTCTGTAGTGAAATGACTTTTTCCAGACATATCAGTTTCGATACCAAAAAGGTAATCAGTACACACCTACACTCTCAACCTGGTCTTTCTTTCGACTCGTAGTCTCTTAACTACGGAAGTTGAACACTACGACCTCCTGAGAATTCTCAGGGGACCTAACGTTCCTCTAGTTTGGACTTAAAGAATTTCCTTTAGCTAGGATTTATAAGTTACCTTCCTGACTACGACTTCGACTTCGACTGAGTAACCTTTTCTGGGACTACGACCCTTTCTGACTTCCGTTTTCCTCTTTCCCCACCGTCTCTTACTCTGCCAATCTATCGTAGTGACTGAGTTACCTGTACTTAAGTTCGTTTGAGACATTCTATTACCTCCTGCCTCCTCGGACCACACGATGTCAGGTACCCCAACGTTTCTTAGTCTGTGTTGAATCGTAGACTTGTTGTTATCGTCGTCGTTGTAATGTGTGCATATTGCTCTGATGAGTTTCGACCCCTTCTTAGTAGACTTTACTCATCCGTCCTGTTCGTCCCTTGTAGTATGTCTCGGATCTTCTCGACAGTAAGAGAGGTCGGTCTCACCTTTTGGAACATTATGTATCCGGTAATGTATATCATGAGTCTTCTTATAACGTAGTATCTCCCTTTTATAGTCGGAAGGGATTTAAGAAGAGACCGCGGTATATTGTTTCTAAATCTTTATGTTTTGTTGTAACAGATTCGTCCGTATTAACTATACAACATTTCTGTATTCTTACTGAACTTGGATTCAACTACAAGAGATTCGTTCTAGAAATCTTGACGGTTATTTAAACAAACGGAAGGTATCTCTCATAAACCCGTCACCATTAAATCACTTTTCATGAAATACAATATCTTTTTGTGTAGTGTCTTATAAAAATTTTTTACTTTGTTAAATCTTCTTTATTTTCCATTATTGATCTCAATTATAAATAACTTGTAAATGATACACCATTCATGATCAGATTAAACATAGTCGAAAAAATAAGGAACACTTTCGACACCTCAAAAATTAGGGGTAAAATGTCATTCCTTTTATTCCAGTTCTATTCAACTATATAAATTTACAGTGGGTCAATTCTTCGATTATAGGTCGATTCTCTACTACTCCCAAACTTTATTCCGTCAGATTTGACCTTCTCATACTTCTCGTTTTCTGTTTAAACTCTTTATTATTTATCTTTTCGCATATTTTAATATTTACTAATTTAACCGTCTCTCACTTCCTTTTCGTCATAGACTTCGACTGAAACCCAATGATTAATTTCTCATGACACTATTCTTTCTATCCGTTATGTTACCCTGAAGGGACCGCCAGGTCACCGATTCTGAGGTGTGAAGGTTACCTCCCCCACTCTCAAGTCAGAGACTAACCCTTTGACTCTAGGGTGTACGGAGCGTCATGTCGGTTTTTCATTTTTAAGTTTCTTTTCTGTCTCTCTATCCTTTATATTCTCCTCGGATGTTTCGTACGTCGTATACCCTCTGTACACACACACGAACTCTTTTCCTAAAATAACTCCTAAAACTTAAACTCTCTTTTATATTCAAGTGCTATGTATTTTATTTTTAAAGAATGACTCAACCTCTCCTCTATGGAAACCAAGTTTGTGTACCCTTACCTACATGTGGGCTTTACCCTCATCTCAAGAACTCAGTCCACCATGACTTCATATCCACAATAACTTCGGTTCTTTACGAAAGTTTTCATCATTATTTTATGAACTGGTTATCTCCGTTTCGTTTTTTCTATACATTAATAGAGTATATCGTTTTTTGAACTTCCATCCGCTAAGGTGGAAACCGTCCCACCAAGTTGCTACAATAGGTGTCGGGTCCATGAACGAGAGAGAGAGACGGAAGGGTAGGAGTTATATAATCAAGTCTGAAACCCGAACAGTGAGTACGAACGTCCTACCGACAACCGTCGAAGGACTTTGTAGTATATATTTACCGTAAATTTTGTCCTTCTCTTGTCTTACTGTGGTCGTTCCTGAAGAACGAACTTAAAAAAAAGGTTAGTCTTCCACTCGGGGAATCCTAGGGGAGGTTATTGAAGGAGAATTCAGAGTAACCAATTTGAACTAAGGGACCTGTAGGGGTCGAGTTCTCTCACACCCAGATATCGTTTTATTATACTCTAACAGTAATGAGGGACTCTAATTAATAGTAAATGATGGGGGGTTCTGATCCGTATAATACATGGTGATGGGATCTCTTCCTTTACTGTTGGGTGAGGTCACAAGAACGGACCTCTTGGGGTACCTGTCTCCTAGGCACCCCAGTGTTTCTCAGTCTGTACTGACTCGCTGATTGTGTGTGTGTGGGAGATCTCTTTTTTTATTTTAGTCCGAAAACAATCTTCTTTCCCTTCTCTTCACCGGAAAACCGTCTATTGAATCGTCATAGTCAGTTTCCCGTCTACTTGAGTAGGAACCTCGTAGAAATTTTACTTACTCTTCGTCCTGAAGGGACCACCAGGTCACTAAACCTACAGTGGAAGGTTACCTCCCCACTCCCAAGCTAAGGACCCACCCCTCGAGTCTAGGGTGTACGGAGAGACAGTTTTTTTTTTTTTTTTTTTGTTTGCTTTGTATTTTGTCTCGTTATAACGTGTTATTTCTATTTCTAAAATTTTCAGACGTAATTTTTTTCTCAGAATTTTTTACTTTATTCTTCCAGGTCACCAATTTTTTTACCAGGTCAACAATTCTGAGACTCGAAGGTTACGTACCCCGTGACCCAAGGTAAGGACCAGTCCTTTAATTCTGGGATGTCCGACACGTCGTACCGGTTTTTCTCTTTATTTTAATTTATTTTACTTACTCTTTTCGTTACTCCTGTCTCCTATTTTGGGTCTTCCTCCTGTCATAGACTTTTTGGAAATTCTCCGTCTTCTCTTGTCTTTCCCTAACTCCTCATCTGACTTTCCATCAGTGACCCGATTGCGGTATGATCGGCTAATCGGTAGTGTCTCCACTACCGAGTGACAGAAGTGTACCACACGGGATCTCTTCGTGAGTCTGTTGTTTTCTCGTGTTTTCAACTATACCCAGATGTTCGTCGTCAGGAGTCGAAACCGTAATAACTGTGAAACCCGGTCTACTAAGAAACAATCCCCCAACAGGACAAACCGTCTTTGGGACCAGATACGGTAATCGAAGGTCATCGTTAAGAGGAGTGGAGGGGGTACGGGGTAGAGACGAGAGTCAACTCTTGGTGATCAGATGTGTCGTTCTTGTGTGAAGTCCTTTCTGATGTTTCCCTGTTAATTTTACCTAGAACCTTTGACCTATAGTAAATCTATTTAGATACATACCACCCCCTCTTAAAGTTCAGTGTGACACGTTTATATCACTACCTTCTAAAGTCCACAGGAACGGTGTGTCGTCTATAGGAACAGACCGTGTATACTCTCGTATACTCACGTTCAATGTAAGAAATCTCATCCCTTTTTAGAGTGGTCTTGGTTCCCAATTCTTCTAATGAACGGAAGACACGTAAACCACCTAACACCGTTTCTCTCTAATTTCGGTCCTTATTATCATTAGGTTCCCCTTTCATATTATTTATTAATTTAATACCGTTACTCTCACCCTTGTCTTCTTCCCGATACTCCAGAACGTTTTTATCTTGACCCTTCTGTCACTATTAACCTACACTCTCCGAACACAGAAAGGAAGGATGTAATGTACGATAGACACTTCTGTACTTCCCAAAGAGACCACCGAGTCGCCATTTCTTAGGTGGACTGTTACGTCCTCTCAGCCCAAGCTAGAGACCCAATCCTTCTAGGTTATCCCCTCCTTTACCGTTGAGTGAGGTCGAAAGAAACGACCCTTTAGGGTACCTCTTCTCCTTGGACCTCCCGATGTCAAGTACCCCAGTGTTTCTTAACCTGTACTGAATCACTGTTTTGTTGTTGTTATACACTTGATATAATTTCACACGACGGACCCACTGACCCTCTTATAACTACCGTAGCCACCTCTCTTCCTTCTGTCGTCCTGTTTGTCCAAATTTGCCCTTCTGACACACGAACCTAAACCTGGTTGACCCGAACTTTATTATCACTACTTGGTCGATACGACCACCCAATCAGCGATTCAACATGGACTGAGAACGCTAGGGTACCTGACATCGGACGGTCAGTGGAGACGGGTATCATAAAAGGTCCGTTCTTATGACCTCACCCAACGGTAAAGGAAGAGGTTCCCTAGAAGGACTGGGTCCTTAGTTTGGGTCTAACTCGATACTCCCTTCGATACCCGGAAACCTTTATTTCCGGCCTCTAGTCCTCTCTCTAATCTTAACCTCCGTATCAAAACCTCTGTTAGTCTGATCTTCACTGTTAACTCTGTGGATCCTTCTCCCACAGTCCCGGTCCAACTCCACCCTACCGATAGAACGGATGTAGATCTTCCGTCCTCTTCTTTCTTCATACTAGTATTAATCCCCTTTCCTGGACGACCTCTCTGACCTCTCCCAGGTCCTGTCGGATCATAGAACCTTCCTTTCACAAAGTTCCTTTTGCATCGGTTGAAACACTCAGTCCCACTCTTCGCGGGACTCTGTACTATCTTTCGATCGTCTTTCTAAATATTATAGGAAAGTTCTGTCTACCCACAATCGAATAAAAATTTTCTAAATCTTCTTTCTAAGGTATTTAAGGGAGAACTACAAGAAAAGAACCAATTCTACACAGAAATTCTAAGACCTTAAAGAAAAGAACGTGGAAGTCAGGTATATGAAGTGAATAAGGAATACCCTTTACTAACCGACAATGAATAAGATTCGCTAACCCTAACTTCCTAGGTGTCCTCCACACACCTCGTTTATCTCACCCGGAGGTCACTACCCGTGACATGTACATTATTGAGTAAAGAGAGAACTTTGTATGGAGATTCCATCCATAAGGAAAAAAACATAATCACTATAATTTTTTACTTTAACTCAAAGGTACTCTAATTTATTAAAGTGCTTGTCAATATATAATGTTTAATCACTTCCGCCCTTATGTTTAAGTCTAGATCAAGATTTTGGTCACGAAAAGGAATTAAACACAACCCGAAGGGACTATCAACCATTTCTTAGGGGGAAGATACGTCCTCTGCGGCCAAGTTAAAAACCCAACCCTTCTAGGGGACCTCCTCCCTTTCCGATGGGTGAGGTCATAAGACCGAACCTGTTAAGGTACCTGACATATCAGGTACCCCAACGTTTCTCAACCTGAGCTGAATCGTTGAAAGTGAAACAAACTACTGATAAATACTTTCTCACGGAAAACAACAACAAGTGAACGATTCGACACAGATCGAGAAACACTGAGGTACTTGGTTTCGGACGATCCAAGGAGACAGGAACCCTAAAGGGTCCGTTCTTTGACCTCACCCAACGGTAAAGGAAGAGGTCTCCTAGAAGGGTTGGGTCCCCAGCTAGGGTGTAGAGAACGTAACGTCCGCTCGGTCGTCCCTTCGGAAGAGAGTTGAATCAAATCTCTATATCTCAATCCGAACTCAGATAAACGAGGTACTCCCTGTTCTTATTTCTTAGTCTAGTTTCCTGAAGGGAGCACCCGGTCACCGATTCTGAGGAGAGAGGATTTCGTCCCCCAGACCAAAGGTAGGGACCAGTCCCTTAATCTAGAGTATACGTGTTGATCTCTAGGACGTTCGACGTTGATTTAGGGTCGTGTCGGTTTATTTATTTGTAAATTTTTCGTTCGATTAAATAACTTCTTCTTCTTAGTCTAGTTTTCTTTCACATTACCTCAACATTTTGAGACAGAACAGGACCCTGTCAACTGGGTGTCTAGTCATTAAATAAGTCCTTGTCGACCCCAATGACGTAGAAGGTACAAGTTATTCTTTAGGAACAACTCGGGGAAGACAGAAACCAATAGTTATGGTTCCTATGACACCCGTGTGTAGTAGATCGAACCATGGGGGGGAGGTCAAAACTAGCCCCACCGGTTATGAGAGACTATGTCACTCAGATCAAGACGTACCTTAAATCTAAGATCATACGCACCACCGGGTCGGACATCTCCGAGACGAACGTCACGTCTTCTGGACACAAGCAAGGGACTAAACCCTCTTAAGGTGCCTTGTCTCCTCAGACCGTCCGATGTTAGGTACTCGAACGTTCCTCAACCTGTGTTAACTCGTTGATTGTGAAAGTGAAAGTACATATATTTTTTCCGATTTCCATCCGTGCAGGGACCACCGAGTCACTATTTCTTAGGTGGACGGTTACGTCCTCTGCACCCAAGTTAGGGACTAGTCCCTTCTAGTGTCTAGAATCAACGGAACCTCGTTGATTCGCGTACACGGTGTTGAATGACTGGGACAAGAGATCTCGGGTTCTTAGGGTTACGCCTCGGGTAAGTGGTGTTGGTGACTTCGGGCGAGTGGGATCTTCTGACACGAGACGTTGTTCTCTTCGGTGACTTCACTCTTCGGACGTGTGACGTTGATCTCTCATCGGAGGTAAGTGGTATTGATCTCTTTTGGGGGCACACCGGTACTTCTGAGTCGTATCGGTTTTTATTTATTTACTTATTTTTAAAAATAATTGTTTTTTTACTTCTCCTGATTTTCATTTAGGTGACTCAAGTTAAAAAGGACCTTTTAAAGAATTTGAAAGGTACTTCATATCATATTTACTTAAAAACTCATAATTTAAATCACATACATATGTGTGTATATAAAAAAGGTCATCAGTACATACCTACATTCTCAACCTGATATTTCTTTCGACTCGTGGTTTCTTAACCACGAAAACTTGACACCACAACCTCTTCTGAGAACTCTCAGGAAATCTGACGTTCCTCTAGGTTAGTCAGGTAGGCTTTCTTTTAGTCAGGACTCATAAGTAATCTTCCTGACTACAACTTCGACTTCGAGGTTATGAAACCGGTGGACTAAGTTTCTAGACTGAGTAAACTTTTCCGGGACTACGACCCTTTCTAACTTCCGCCCTCCTCTTCCCCAACTGTCTCCTACTCTACCAACCTACCGTAGTGACTAAGTTACCTACACTCAAACTCATTCGAGGTCCTCAACCACTACCTGTCCCTCCGGACCACACGACGTAAGGTACCCCAACGTTTCTCAGCCTGTGTTGACTCACTGACTTGACTGACTGACTGACTATATGTATATATTATCAACGTCCATAATCGCCCTTATATTTTTTCTATTTTGGAACATCGTTAAAAGTAAAACTTTTGATGTCTTTTCCTCAGAAAAAGACTTAAACATCTCATCTTAAGATCTGATCTACACGGAGATAAAAAGAAAAAGTTTTTTATGAATAAATAAATAGAATAAAATGAACCGTCCCAGAAAACGTGACGTCCGAAGAGAGATAAACACCGAGTGACCGAGGGCTCGTGAACCCGAGTCATCAAAGTCGTGAACCCGAATCAACGAGACGTCGTACACCCTAGAATCAAGGCACTGGTCTCAAACTTTGGTGTAGGGGACGTAACGTTCCACCTAAGAATTGGTGACCTGGTGGTTCCTTCAGGGGGAGATAAGAAATACTGTCTTTCGTAGTAACAAAAGACGATCAAGAGGACTTGGTGTAGGGTCTTTGACTCTTTTACACTGAAAAGAAAGAAGATTTCTTCTAAATCATTCTATGTACTCTCTTTAAGACGTCCGTGTATCGACCGTATATCAGAAGTATTACTTATGTTATCGTCTAAAAAATTATTGTGACTACTGTTTTACCTCGACCTAAGGACCCTTAGACTTCAGGGGAAGTTTCGATCACAGAGACCTCTGAGGATCTTTAAGATAGAGAAGAAGTTCAAGTCGTTTTTTGTTTTGTTTTGTTTTGTTTTGTGTTTTGTTTTTTTGTGACGGATACCTATGTCTATACCTGATGTAATTCAAACTTCTTAGGTTGAATGAAGTTATAGAAAATTGACACTGAAAGAACTCAGTGACTGTCTTACTGTCAGAACCGACTACTACTGTGAGAAGTAAACTCTTGTCTTTAAAACCACAGGCCCTCCCTTCAAACCCTTTACGCACGTACAGTGTCACTTCCTCTAGACACCCTGGGAGGAGAGTTGTGGTCTCCCTTTACCCTCTGGTTTGTGTCGGTGTCGCCTATCAGGAGCCCAGGAAGACGGCTACGATTGAGGGAGTTAAGGGGAAAGCGAAATGAAGGTCGAAGGGAAACGGAAATATGGTGGAAGACAGAAGGAAGGGACGACTTTCTTAGGGAAGTACCCTTTCAGTAACCTGGATCTACAGTAACGGTCCGGACCAAGTCTTAGATGAGCAATTAAGGAAGTCGAGACAGTGGGGTAGTGAGAGTTAGTGGAAGGGTACGAAATAAAGAAGAGTATCAAAAGATGATCGACGGACTAAAAAAATTTTTTATGGAAATAGCTCCACATCGAGTGGAGTATGTTAAATGGAAAAATTTCTCACGTCATCATCACAATCAACGAGTCAACACAGGTTGAGAAACGCCGGGGTACGTGACATCGGGCGATGCGATGAGACAGGTACCCTAAGAGGTCCGTTCTTATGACCTCACCTAACGGTAAGGGAAGAGATCTCCTAGAAGGGGTGGGTCCTTAGCTTGGGTCTAGAGGGCCCAATGTCCGTCTAAGAACTGGTAAACTCGATGTCCCTTTTGGATGAATTTCTCATATTAAGACAAAATAATATAAGTGTCTCACCACGTTGGGAATGGTGTTAGATTAAAGTCTTGTAAAAGTAGTAGGGGTGTTTTTTGAGTTATGTGTAATCGTCACTGAGGGACAAGGCGGTAGGAAAGTGAGGTCTAACCGTTATTGGTAGATAAAAGACAGGATAAGGTCTATAAAGTCTACTTACCTTAGTCCTAACCACTAGTAAACACTGACCGAAGGAGGTGAAGCACATTACAAAGGTTCCAATTTACGTCGTACGTGGTCATCAAGTAAACAAAAATAATGGTTTATTATAAGATAAGACACTTATATGGTGTAAAATAAATAGGTAAGTCGTCAACTACCTGTGAAACGATGAACTAAATACAAGTATGTTAAATTGGTAAGTAAGTGGATTGGTTTAAATCAATTCGTAGGTGTGTGTGTAAATACAACTTATGAGGGAGAGGTCCCACTAACTATACTAGAGTCCACCTGAGGTCCGTTACCGAACCTCACCCCGAACCCAAGGGTCGGTCTCTGACTCCGGCCCAGCGTCGCCCCTCCCGTGGTCTAGGGTCGGTGATCTGGTCACCAATCACCGTTTCCAGAACCGGGAAACCGAAACGTCTTTTCTTAAGGGTGTTTCTACCTTTTCATTACTTGGTTTATTTCATAAATAATTCTCCCCCTTTTTTCATTTGATGAACACCTATCGGTGTGTCCACCTGAGGTTCTCACAACGACTCAGCTCAGGAGCACCGTCAAACTTAATGCAAATACACCATAAAGAAGACCCAAAGGAAACCGGTTAGTAAGACTAAACGGACCAAGTGTCAGGTATAAACCATATAGTGTCCTAGGAAGGTACAGACGTGTACGTAGAGAATCGGTTTTACCTAAAATGGCTTTTCCGTATACCCATCTTGTCGGGAACTGTATGAGGGGGAAACTGGAAGTTCCTTGGAAAAGACATGTATACACCAACCCCGCTAGAGGACTGAAGCTCTTTTCTTTATACACCGCTAGACCCGTCCCGGGTCGGAGGAGGGATTAACAGGACGAATAAGATCTCAAAGTCAAGTATCCCCCATTTAGAGGTTAACGAACTACGACACCCCACCCCTCCATAGACGGAGGACGGAGTGTAATCGAAATCCTCTACTGATGGTGTTTCCTAGGTGGGAGTCCTTAGAGTATTAGATTACTACAATTGTAGTGCATACGTATGAGTCAGCGATAGGACAGACTGAGAAACGGTGGGGTACCTGACGTCGGACGGTCCGAGGTGACAGGTACCCTAAAGGGTCTGTTCGTGTAGGTACGTTTGTTTATTAATTTTATTCCCTATACCTGTTTCGTGTCACGTGTCTGTTCCCGAGTCAAGACGGACTCCCTAAGTCGAAATTAAAGTATCATTTCTGAAGTCGACTATCAATGTTTTTGCCCTTCAACGGACTAACTGTCTCACTCAACGCCAGTTGGTCTTCCCGTAAATTCGTTTTTAGGACCTCGGACTGGACTCTGGACTCTTCATCGTTACGACCTCGAAAGAATATATCTTCTGTTCTCTCCTGGGTCTCTCCTACTTGACCAGATCGTCCGTTTAGTATTTCTTAAAATGTACAAGTCAGTTAGTTAATTTTACTAAAAGGGTCCATGTTTTCTTTAACTGGTTTTTTCTTTTTTCAAACTCGTCCCTGACACCCTGATCTCCTTCACCCACCCTCTTTGTCTCTAACCCGTTTGAGAGTTTTTGGTACGTACACGAAGAATGATACGCTTATTAGTGCAAATTTTAAAAGACAAAATCTACAGTCCTTAAGTGACACATTGAGACTCGTCCCCTTAGGCCCTTTCAACGAGACCCCTCTCAGCCTTGAGTCCACCCGTCCGTCGGGCGAGTCCTCCCTTGACGTTAGTTCCAGACACTAGACAAAACAAAAACAAAAAAAGGAGGAGGAACTGTCCGATGTAAAAGTGTAGTTTCTATGCGTGTGCGGTTCCGTGATTGGGTTCCCATTGCACAAACTTTGCGATCGTAGAAGGAGGTTGGGGTGCCCACTCGACTCGCCACCTATTCCCAGACTCGACTCACGTCCCCTCCTTAAAAGCACAACCTTCTTTGCGATGGGAGACCCCCGTCACATCCCCTTTGTGTCGGAGTTCTGAGGACGACTACGTTAGACGTCCTCTCGGTCGTCTGAAGCGTCGGGGCCGGTCAGACGCTGCGCGGGCGGTGCACACGGGCGGCGGTGGGGCCGGCGAAGGGGTCCGGGCGCGGAGGACCTCGCGAGCCCTGCGTCGCGGAGACGGAGACGAGTGGAGATCGACGACACAAGCTCGAGACCGGGGTGCTACTTCCATTGGCGAATGCTAAGACTGACATGAACATGTTGTTACACACATACTTAACTCGGGCGCTAAGGAGTCTGTCTCAACCGTCTATCTCCTGCCTCCTTCTTGGCCGACCGATCAACGGTACGTTTTGCGAACGTCGTAGAAGGAATAGTTACTTCGAACCTGGCTTGGAAGAGAAGTAAAAAGAGAAGTCCAAAGACGAGTTGGGCAGTGTCCTACACGGCGGAGTTCCAAAAAGTGTCGACATAAACACTTCGCTCTATTTTCCGCCGTGCGTCGAGGGAGGGGACGGACAAAACTTCAGACCTTTCCCTCTCCTTCGAGAAGAGTCAAAGAAAAAAAAAAAAAAAAGAAGAGAAGAGTCAAAAACTCTACGTGTCCTCCACCCCCTAAAACCTCTTCTCCAGACCTCCACAGTGACCATTATGTACCGCCAAAAGACGACCGACATTCAATGTTTCCAAGTCTTGATCCACTTCCACCCTCTCCCTTCGTTAGACAGGGTAGAGATAATTTTTGTCTTCCCAGAATGAGACAAGGAACACCTTTAGGTGCGAAGATCCTCAATGTTTATTAGTTTATTCGGATTCCCGTAAAAAAATTTTAAGTTCTCGTGGGATCACTGAAAATAAGAATACGATTAGTTCCTATTTCTCGGATCTACGAACAATGAATCCTTCCACATCTTTACTTGGGAAAATTCCCAAGACAAAAGGGTGCAACCTTTTGACGTTAACTAAATTTTTTACTTCTCATCGAAAAAAAAAAAAATTTCTTTTCTCTTCGTTCCCGTTCATGATAACGATAGGTTGTAGGACCTTCATCCGCTCAGGATATACGTCAGACTTGAAACTCCCCTTTTTTCCGGTGTCAAGTCTCAAAGGATTCTCTCACAATTCATGTCAACGATTGACCCGAATAGGCGTTGGGTAGGGTCAGATGTTGCCACGAATGTTCTTTCCTACACAGTTACCACAGAAAAGTGGTTCGTTTTTAAAGGTGATACTAATTCATCCTTTACTCACCTTTTACATCAAGACATAATTTTGCCTAGTACGTTTACACGACACAACTTTTTTCAGAGATCTCTAAAGATAAAGACCGAACGAGTACAGACAGATTAAAGTCTACGTTTTATATGAGACCCATAGCTTAATCACTCATTTTCCTCTCTTAACACTCTTATTTGTCAGAACAAAAAGTCGAAAGAGGACAGGGTCCACCTTAAATCACCTAATACGTAAAAACATTCAAGTACCCACGAAATCGTACTCATGTTTTGGGGGTCGGGAAATGTCTCCTTTGACCTCCTAGAGAAGATCATCAGAGTAGAGACAAAAGAATATAAAATGATTCTAATTCTTTCTTACTAATACACAAGATCCATACCAGATTCCACATACATTCCAAAGAAATTCAAAAAAAAAAAATTAAAAAATAAAGTTTTTGGAAAGATGAGTGGAAAATGGAGTCATAAAGATAGTATTAGTAGTAAAATTGTACTGTGGTACTATTCTAGACGGAACGACGACGACGACGAATCAGTGATTCAGTACAGGTTGAGAAACGGTGGGGTACCTGACGTCGGTTGGTCTGAGGAGTCAGGTACCCTAAACGGTCAATTCTTGTGACCTCACCCAACGGCAAAGGAAGAGGTCCCCTAGCAGGGTTGGGTCCCTACCTTGGGCGTAGAGGACAAACCGTCCGCTTAAGAAATGGTGACTTGGTGGACTCTTCGGGAACTATTCAAGACAGGAGTCTATTAAAAGGTCTGCATCAGAACGGACCCTCGATAATAAAATTCTACCTGTGTATGTCTTGTTTGTTGGCTCACTCTTTTTAACGCATGTGTAACTCATTCTACACACATTTTCTCCCTTCATGGATAATATTAAATGACTTACTTTCACCTCTACTGCACATAGGCTTTCCTGTCTCTGTTCATCGGAAACAGTCCCTACGTACCAATTCCCTTCACACACACGTCCCCCGGTTTGCTCTCCGGACCGTCCCTCCCCCACCCCAAGTGTAAGGTCTGCGTCATACACCGGGGAGTCCGGTTCGAGTCTCTTCACGTCGATCAATTCGTCCGGATTGTTTTCCCGTAACCACCTTGGACTCCACCACTCTTATTCTCTTTTTCGTTCTTGTTACCTACTCTCGAAGTAAAACCGGTCATAAAGTAAATCATTCAGAGGCATCATTTATTAAAGTAGACTATAATCTTGGCATCTCTTTTTCCTTCCACTCAATTCTTTTGAAAGTAAACATTACGTTCTTAAAGAGAACGAACAGCCCAGTAACTTAGATTCCAGATTTATAAACTTTACCCGAATTTTAGAACACTTTCTTTCACCTTTTATCAACTAATAATGTCTCTAAATACACTTCTTAATTTTAGTTCAATACCAAAGAAAGTCATTAACACATAAAGGGTTAATAAAAGTATTAAAGTCTATGACAGAGAATCAAGTCTAGTCCTGAAAATCGAGATATCACCTCCTTTTTATTAAGAGGGAGATATGATGCGAACCGACTTGACAACAAATCAGTGACTCGACACAGGCTGGAAAAACACTGCGGTACCTGACATCGAGTGGTCCGAGGAGGTAGGGACTCTAAAGGGTCCGTTCTTATGCCTTCACCCAAAAGTAAAGGAGGAGATCTAGAAGGGTCGGGTCCCTGACTTGACCAATAGAGGACGAAACCGTCTGCCTAAGAAATGGTGCCTCCGTGGTCTCTTCAGGAGAACCGACTTTATAGTGGTGTTATTTTGTGTCTAATTACCCCCTCCTCAGTCCCCCTCGTTCAAATTATTGTACATATGGAGGACACATGTAGTTTTTACAGGTCCTTTTGAACTCGTTGAGGAACCTTACTGGGTTCGATGGTGGAATTTATGGTAGAAGTCGATTTCTGATTTCTTTCTATAACTCCAAACTCCGTTCGATCAATACCCTCCAATAGTTTGTTGCGTGTCTCTTGTCTTTATTTGACGTACAAATTCAGTCATGGAAGAGGAACAATTCTCAAAGATCTCTAAAATAATAGGAAGGAAAGGACCGTGTCTCTCCCTCTGTGGGAAGGTTTATCCCTAAAGGGAATATTTACGTTGAAGATGAGACAAAAGTCTATAAGAAAACACAGATATCGAAAAGTTTTTACTAGTCGAGTTTTAACAGGAATACGATTTCTCCGTATAAAACCCCCACCAGATAAGACGAGGGGAATTCACGTAATAAAGACTATAGTTCTATTATCTGGTCCCCTCCCAACTGGATTTTGTCTGACGTCGTTTATAAAGAGCCTGTGTCTACCCAAATAAACCCCCAGTCGCCTCTTAATTTTAAACCCCAGACACTGGTTCCGGTCGGTGTGTGTCGTTCAGAGACGTATCGTTCTCTTCAGAAATGTGTCTCTTTTGACTGTAACCCTCCCGGCATCATTTGTCTCAGACACCGAAAAGTAACTCAACAACGACCTCAGAAAGAAGAAAAACCTGAGACGATACTAGCACCCAGACCCCGATCTCTTAAGGGAAAAGACAAGAAGACCCAGTAAATTAATTTCAAAGTTTAAAAAAATTTCTTCCCGTGTCGACCTATCATATTTGACCCTCCAGATCCTAATACTCATTTGATAAAGACACGTACTTACTTCTTAATAAAGATTTGACACCCACGGAACGCACAAACCAAATCAATATAGAAACCCCAAAGTCCAACAGACTAAGAGTCACTCCCATTCTTCTACTTTTACTTCCCGAAAGAGATCGAATAAAATCCGAACCGTTGACAATTAGGAGATTGTCTACGGTGAGATCTGTTTGGATCACCTTACCAGTCGGAATAATACGGTCGCCCCTAAACCAATGGTATAATCTTACTCTTAGACCATTGAAGGTTCTACCTGTAGTAATAGGGTCCGTAGAAGATGAAAGATATATTATGATAGTAAGAAAGACTCGTGTCCTCCTTTGACACCGGTTAGACGAGTAAAATGTCAACATTTATACCGTCAGAAACACAGCATTGAAATAGGGGAATTGTCGACAGGTTTACGAGATTTGTAAATTTCACTGTATACCATTTTTAAGGATGACTACCCGAAAGGACTCGGAGACATCGGGTAAACCATTATGTACAGTCACCGGTAAGTTGATTCAGGTGACTTTAACCTGTGACGTATCATAGTCGAATTCCACGGTGTACGAAATTTACAAAATTTTACCTCATAACCCCTACGAGACTAAGATTTGGATTGAAACGTTAACGTTTGTAAGAATAACATTCTAGATCAGATACTAACTGTCATAGTTGCCACTCATACTTCGGCTTCGTCTTTCAGAAAAGATCGTGTGTGTTCCGAAGTACACAGTCAACGTGGACACGAGTAAACAGAAGAGTTCAGATGTCCGACTTAATGGAGATCTTTAACTCATGAATATAGGAATTTTATTGAATCTGTAACCTAGTCAAATAATTATATCGTATCGTATATTTATAAAAGGATAACAGTATATATCCGGTACGGGAAAAATATCCTTTTTGGTAAAACGTTTTATAAAGAGAGTACAAGTTACTAATTACCCTCCTTCTTTTAGAATTTCTTTCTCTATTAGTGTGAGACCTTTATATCCCTTTTCCAGTTCTTCTCTCCTTTTTCCTTCTGTTCAATTTTTTTTATCTCCTTTACTGTAATGTTGTTTGTTTACAGACCTTCTCGACATAACTTTTGTGCACTAAGAAACACTAACTCTTTAACACTTTATAAACATTTTAAACCGATCAATGTAATTGTCGAGATAAAAAGTAGATTTTTCTTGATTAAGTAAAAAAAAAATAAAACGATACACCTAAACTTATACACTAGTCAACGTATATGTCAGATTGGGGAGCAGACTCTTTACTAAAACGATCAAACTGACCTTCACCAATTCTTAAGATCCTGTAGTTTCAAGTTTAAGACTGAGGAATATTTATATCTATCTTCTCCGTGGACAACCCTACAAGATCCGGTTTGTACGGTGCTTACAGAGAATGCACAGGTTGTTTCTGGAAGTGTCTTAAACCTAAATTCCGGTTCATACCTAAACGTGTACCACTAGTGAGTCGACAACAATTGTAAGGTAGTGATACCATTTCCCGTCAAAACGGATCATGGAAAGTAAAGCAAAATCGACTAAGTCTAAGTCTCAACATATCACGTCCTTAGACATTACTGTTATTTACAAAGAAACTTGAAACTTCTATTTTTCATCGCAAATTCACCTCAACATTCCAGACGAACCCTTTCGTATTATTACGTAATACTCCTTAAAGTACCGAAAGTTCCAACCACTTACCAGACATATGAACGTTCTAATCACAACTACAAATATCTCCTTTGTGTAGGTCCAAAACTCTTCCTGAAGAAACGAATTGTTATCATCTCTACGAAATATAAAGATTTACGATATGTATTACAATGTATTGTGACTTAATATTGGAGTTTTAGGAGTATACTCCTTTCGTGTTGTTAATATAATAATTGAGGGTAAAATGTCTATTCCTTTTTACTTCTAGTCTTTTGATTGAATTTAACAAATTCTGGTATTTATCGTGTTGTACTACTCCTTGATCCATAAAACTGAGGATCAGGTCACACGATAGAGGAAGTGACCACAAGATTAGGTAAACCCCAGACTGCAGTGAAATATTTAGAATCTTCTTACATGTTAGAGGGGGTTGTTTTTCATGTTTGTATGTATCCGTGTTTTAAAATATAGATTTAATAAACAACAATTTTAGTCCTGTCACATCAGGTATATCGTACCTTCTGACTACCTTCTATGACTTTATTGGATCAAAAATGTCGTCACCTCTCGATAACCGAGAACGAGGACATTAGTCGATCTTTATCTTCGTTCTCAAGGTGTGACAAGAAACTTATAGTTTGTATAGACGGAGATCCCTACAGGGACCACCAGGTCACCGGTTCTAAGACTCGAGGGTTATGTACCCAGGGTCCAAGGTAGGGACTAGTCCCTTGGTGTAGGGTGTACGACGTCGATTCACAAACTACATCGTCGATTTTCTAGAACGTACGACGTTGCTTCTAGTTTCTAGAACCTACGGTGTTAATTCTGGGCCGTGTCGGTTTATTTATTTAGTTAAAAAAAAATTTTTCCTTTTATAGACAGAAATCTGGTTTGTCTTTCTGTTACTTATAAAAGAAACAAAAAATTGGTATGTACAATAGTCAAAGTAGAAAAAGAAAATAAAGTATTTCTGGGTTCCACATCTCATATCCCCTCCTTTTGTGCAAAAGAAGATAGAAAATCCAAGTAAAGAACCACAAAACGTTTAATCCGACTGTTTTCTGTCACATTCTTCTCTTCTTGGCAAGTAATAGAGACGTCGAACGTATGTTTGACCTCTTTGAGTCACTACTGATTGAGTGTCCCACCAATCTTACACCCAAATATATTGAAGGATTGTTTCTTTTTGTGTAAACATCTCTTGACTACTCTGTTTCCGTTTGCAAAATCTAAAGGTTCCCGTCGTTAGACACCCCTCCATTTATATGTTCCCTATGATTACCCCATTCTAAACAAACAAGTCCAGGTAGAGTCATGACTGAAAAACCGAGGAACCACCGACATTTTGAAGACGTCCTCTCCTCTGAGACCCGTCAGGAGTAAAGAGTCTTCAAAGATGAAATAGTCACTTTCCCTCCGAGGTCCCTCCGAGGTCCCTCCGAAGGACGACACGGACAACCGAGAGAACACGGAAGTCGAATTTTATTGGGAATAGGGTTTCACCGAATAAAACCCTACAGTATAAAACTAGGAGATGTTACCAGTTCTCGTCTTGAATTAAGTACCTTCGACGTGGGATTAAATAAACTAGAAGTAGAGTAAAACTTCACATATGTACCGGTAAAGTAATTTGTCCCGATTCTGTAGTAAAGAATCATCTCAAATCATCAAACCCCACGAATCCAAAGTAATTATTGAAGGACGGGTTTCCCTTGTAGATGTGCCGACACAACGATGGTCTACTGGGGACGGAATCGTAAAAACCGGGTTCAGGTTGTTAGAAAGTGAAGAAAGAAGAAGAGAGTAGGGGGAGTGGGGTGAGGCAAGTTGGTCTATGGTATAAGATACCTAAGATAAAATAAAGACATACAAGAGAGAAAGGGTGACGACCACATTGTTACTAAATACGAGAGTAATAAAGGACGACCTTAATAAAACGTTCAGAAAGTCAACCAGAATTCTAATTAAAAATTTTTAAAAGGATTCCGTAAAAAACTAATACAGTAGGTAGGTGAGTTTTATGCAGGACTGAAAGGGTAACGGAGACCTTAAATTGAATCCCGTACTTCAGAAAAAGATGAGCCAGGAGAGAAAAGACACATACACGAGGAGGTCAGTATCACCTCCTAAATGACAAGAAGTTCTACTCGAAAGTGTAAAGGTATATAAGTACAGAGTAAGGAAGGAAGGACCTGAAACGAGCACCAGGTCACCAATTCTTAGACGGGCGGTTACGCCCTCTGTGACCAAAGTAGGGACCAGACCCTTCTAAAGTGTACGACGTCTCGTTGATTCGGACACGTGGTTGATGAGTCGGGACGAGATCTCGGGTCTTCGGTGTTGATGACTTGGACTCACGAGATCTCGGACTAGGGTTTCACCGAATAAAACCCTACAGTATAAAACCAGGAGATGTTATCAGTTCTCGTCTTGAATTAAGTACCTTCGACGTGGGTGTAAATAAACTAGAAGTAGAGTAAAACTTCACATATGTACCGGTAAAGTGATTTGTCCCAATTATGTATTAAAGAATCATCTCAAATCATCAAACCCCACGAATCCAAAGGATAAAGTAATTATTGAAGGACGGGTTTCCCTTGTAGATCGACACAGAGGTGTTGATCTCTGTGGTGACGTTACTTTCCGTTCACATGGTGTTGATCTCGCATCGGGAGTGAGTGGAGTTGATCTCTTTCGGGTACGTGTCTTGATTTCTAGGTCACCTCTTCCTTTACCGTTGTGTGAGGTCATGAGAAGGTCCTTTTAGGGTACCTACCTCCTCGGACCACCCGACGTCAGGTACCCCAGCGCTTCTCATCCTGTGCTGACTCACTGAAGTGAAAGTGAAAAGTGAAAGTACGTAACCTCTTCCTTTACCGTTGGGTGAGGTCACAAGAACGGACCTCTTAGGGTCCCTACCTCCTCGGACCACCCGACGGCAGATACCCCAGCGTGTCTCAGTCTGTGTTGACTTCGCTGAATCGTCGTCGTTACCGGTTTTAATTTTATTTATTGAAAGTTTTTTTAAGGAAGGAACGGTAAATATGGAAGAAGGGTAGACAGGGGAGGTACTACGGGGAGTAGTACACCGAGTGGGGGTACAAGGATACACTGAACAAAATGTCACCTCACATTTTGTCACTGAACAAAATGTCACCTTACTCTTGCACTCTCTACCCTTCCAATTCTCGTCTCAGAGGAAAACCTCAGTCCTTTATTCTATAACTAGTATAAGATGTTAGAGACGTGAGTGGAAAGGAGAGAACGTACTTGGGACATGGTAGTCACCACGAAAATGTCCATGACCAACTCGATTTAGTTACAGGAGAAAGATCTAAAGGATCTAAGTCTAAGTAACTAAGGCAAAATATAAAGAAACAAAAGAAAGGTGTATCCTTAAATAAACTACAATCTTGACATTAACTGATGGTTTTATATCTCCCAATATTTTTGTGTCTGTTGTCATTTGTGTACAAAATTACGGATAACGGCCTAAGTAAAGTATGTCGATGACTGACTACAACAATCTCACAGTCACCACTTTGACATGTATCTAACATTCGTATGTAACTTTTGTAAAGACGTTTTCAAGTAAGTTTTTCTGCGATGTATTGTTATACTTGACCTGGGTACTTTTAGTATTTTTTGTTTGAGTTATTACGGCCAAGTGATTTAGTGATGACGGAAGTCTAAATCCGTTATACATTTCTCTGGTACGGGGACGGTGTGGGGTTCCTTGACAGCTCTTAAATCTTATTTAAGATTCACAGATCCTTACAATTGATCAAGGTCATGGTAAATTGCACCCCTAAAAGACAACAACATTGTTTGTTTCGTCAAAAATTCGTTTGATTAATTACGTATGCGACCGTTTGTTTAGGTTGTTTTCTCCGTGAATCTCCGTCACAAGTAACTTGTGACCTTAAAACTTTCTTTTTTGGAGAATCCAGTAAAATCCGTAAATGAAGACGATTTCTTCCTAACAAGAAAATTCAAATAAAAAGCTCGTAAGTTAAGATAAGGTGAGTTTATGGAGTTCTTGGTTCTGCAGAGTTTAGAAGACACCTGTTAAAACGGTGAATGATATCAGTGATAAACTTTCAAAGGACTTTTAATTGAATAAAAAGAAAAGAAAACCCAGACATAAGATAAACGAGATTAATCATCACAGTCATTAAATCACTTATACACCTATAGCATACAGTCATTACAAATACGATGAAATTAATAAAGTACAAACGGAGAATGTAATTGTAACACAGACTTTTGGTTTGTTTTTTTGTAACACAGACGATCAGGTCGTCCGTTGGTCCGTGGAAAGGAGGAGAACTACTACAAGAATCCTGTAAATAAGTGTCATCGGGTAGTCAGATGTTAAACTACAATTTTCTGTTGTAAAACTACGACCCTTACTCCTCAGGAAACGTTGGCGTACTTGAATTGATGTGTGACACTCTAAATTATCAAGTTGTAGTAACAATTACAAATTAATCTACACTGAACATAAATGAACATGGACACACTTTACTGTAGGTTTGGTCTCTTAAATGACGTCTTGACAAACATTATTGTTTTCTAACCGTCAGTAGGTGTAAAGGTTGTCTACATTTTTTCTTACTTCAATTTTTTTTTTTTTGATCACCTCCCTTCTTACTCATTCGAGAGATATGTGTCTAATTTCCTTTTAGAGGTACTAGGAAAATTGACACATGTAAATACATAAACTTTTTGCGACTAGTCTCTTCAGTTCCCTCCTAAATGTCACCTCCACTACAAACTCGTCTTCGTCCTCTCTTCCGGTCGGCTCGTTCCTTCCTCCTCGTTGGGGTCTGAAGACCTGGATCTAAGTTAGTGGGTAAGAAAACGACACTTTCTGGTACTCCTTTGCACACGGACCGGAGAGAAGGTCTGGCGACCATTTATGTCCCGGGGCACATGGGCTGTAAGAGTTCCTCACTTGATACTCTTGAGTGTTGTGACCGTTGGGTCCCCGATCAATTTAAGTGGTGTAGTGTGAAACGAGTGCCATAGAGGTACGAAGTGATAGGGAACTACGAGACCCAAAAGAGAGAACAGAGTTGAGAGTGATCTAGGAGGGTGGTTTACACAGGTATCCTGGGAAATGTTGAGTCATAATCGTGGCGTGGGGGCGTTGAGGAACGAATTTACGAAGGGTGGGGAGGTCGGGAGTCCACTCCAGTGGAGGCAGTGGACCCCACCCCCGAGTGCAAGACATGAGAGAAGGGAGAGCTCAATCTTCCCGAAACAGAGGAAGTGGGACGGGTAAGACAGGGGTGTAGTCTGAAGAAGATTTTAGGAGAAAGGGGACGAGTCAGGTCGCTACACACGGTAGAGAAAGACGGAGAATTGATAGTGTACGAGAGTCTGAAGAGGTGGCTTCTAAAACCGTGAACGAGTAGTAAGAGAGAAGGTAGGATTCAGGACAAAAGAGTATAATAAAGTTCCAAGTACCTACCAGGTAAGGGGAAAGAACGTAGAGTAGAGGTAATTATGTGTTACAAGGAGTATTAGGTAGGTATGGATACCAGTATAGGGTCTGAAAATTTACTGTAAATTAATATGGTTCAGGGTAGTCAATAAAAACCAAGTTCTATGTAGAATGTAGAGACGTCAAAAGAGGTAAAATCGACGGTTCACGTGTCAAGTTCGGTGAGAGAAGAACAGTTACCCGACTATAATATACCCATATATTATATATACCCATATATATATATATTATTTACCTATAATTCACCCATTTATAATTATCCAAAGATAAAAACAAGTGGAGATCGAAAGGTGTGGGGGTGGGGTCAGACAAGAGGTGTTTCGTCTCACTAGTGTAGACAGTAACTAAATTTTTCGCGGAGTTGGGAAGGAGAATACGAAACTGATTACACGGGATCTTCCGTGGTCTTCAAGACTAGTGAGAATGAAACGTCGGAGTGAAGTAGAAAGGTCGAAGGAAGTGTGGGGGGTTTGAAAAGAAGTCCCGACTAGGAAAACGGAACCTCCGAAAGGGGGACGAGGGGTAGTTCGATCGAGGAATGGTGGGACGGTCGGAGTCTGACTTACAGTGATGAAGTGTCAACTAGAATACTAGGAGACACTAAGGTTCAGGAAATCTCGTGCTTAACGTTAAATGCCAATAAATACCCACACTAACCCGAAGAGTCCACCGAGTCACCCATTTCTTAGACGGACGTTATGTCCTCTACGTCCTCTGTATCCACACTTTTCCAGAGGACCTCCTCCCGTACTGTTGGGTACGGTCATAAGAGTGGACCTCTTAGGGTACTCGTCTCATCGGACCGACCGATGTCAGGTATCGTAGAGTTTCTCAGCCTGTGTCGGCTTCGTGGACTCGTGTGGGTGTGGGTGCGTACGCACACTAATAGACAAGCCAAAACCCTAACCAGAGACTACATGAAAGGGTGATCTACCATGTAAAGAAGTCCTGTCTCTCGTATAGGTCAAAAAACGGTGACGAGTTTGTGTACATTAGGTTATGAACCGGATCCTATCCACCAAACATTCACACCATCCGACTCATTACTTGAGAGTCACTACGGGTATCGAATTAGGAGACTTTGAAAATACCATTTCTTTTAAAACACTGATTCAATATCTAAAACTCTACCTCTCGAATAGAAACTGAAAGACCTAGCCTAGTTAAATTAACGTTTCCAGAAATGTTCTCCTTCCGTCCTTCGAGTGTATTTCTCTAACACTATCACCTTCGTCTCCAATCCCCCTTTCTCCCTCGTTCCCTCCCTCTCTCTTTCACTCTAAACTTCTACGATGTGACGAACGAGACTTCTACCTTTTCCCCGGAACTCGGTTCCTTATGTCCACCGAAGATCTTCCACCTTTTCGTTCCTTTATTTAAGATATGGATTTGAACCTCCCCGTAAGGACTATCGAGTCGACCATTTCTTAGACGGACGTTACGTCCTCTGGGACCAAGTTAAGGACCGAGTCCTTCTACGCAACCTCTTCCCTATTCAATGGGTGAGGTCATAAGAACCCGAAGGGACCACCGACCTTATCATTTCTTAGACGGACGTTACGTCCTCTGGACCCAAACTATAGATCCAACCCTTATAGGGGACCTCTTAAACTGATCATAGATTTAAGACCTCTTCCCTTTCCGATGAGTAAGGTCATAAGACCGGAACTCTTAAGGTACCTGAGATCAGGTACCCCAACGTTTCTCAGTCTATATTGACTCGCTGAAAGTGAAGTAAAGTGAAGTGAATTGAACCTTGAGACTGGAGGTCTTAAGATACTATTATTTCAAGACAATAAAAATTCGGTGTTTTAAATACCATTAAACAATGTCGTTGTTGTCTTTTACTTATACTTAAAACCATGACTGACATTGTTTATGGACTTTTATTCCTTCACCGAAACTTCACCCGTAACCCGTCTCCTACCTTCTTTAGACTCCTAGTGTTTTTCTTTTCGGATCTAACAGAACTTGGCTAACAACAATCTTTATACCTACAATTTTCGTGATGACTACTCCCGAGACTCTCATAACCCCTTCTACAAGTTCCTTTGGTCTCCTTTAGGAATAATATATCATCTTCTTTCGAATCACCTGAACACCGATATCGATATACCTTTTCTCTTGAACCTTCACCAATTGACTCTAAATCAACTCTAAAGGTTCGTTGCCAGACTTCCAAAGAAGAGAGACTAATATTTATCATTTTACGTTCTCCTTTCTCTATTCAACTCCCCCTTTGACAAGTCGGGGTTCCTCTGTCCAAAGCTACCAAATCTTTCATTAGTCTGAGAGGTCTAATATTTCATTCTACGAGTGTGCTCCTCTAAGTGGTAATCCTTTCAGGTGAAACTACCCTGTCGACTCCGACTCAACCCTCTAATGTCACTGTACGTTGCTTCTCCACTACTACGAACCTAATCACCCTCACCACCACCACACTCCACACTTTTTTCTGTCCCCCTACTCAACTAAAATAACCCTGAGACAAATCCCAGGTAAACCCGGACATTCACCTTTGTCTACGATATGAGAATATCACGAGGGGAAGGACCGGTGGACTTGACAGACCGGAGACATTTGGGAGAGACCTTACAAGACAGAATCACAGCGAACCCTGGTTTAGTAGTAAAAAACGAACACACGTGAGACCTAAAGAAGAACCTAATTTCCAGGTCACTTCTCACCAGAGATCGAAGAACAAGAAGGGGGAGGTGAAATGGTCGCTCAGAAGACCTACGGGAAATCCCTTGAGTGACCTAAGTGAACCGGGTTCTGTGTCAGTGGTAGTGTGGGTAAAGTGGGACCCGAGTATGTCTCCTACTCCGGTGGAACAGGAGTCAGGAACATATCGTCTGTTCACTTATGGCAGAATTGTCCTGATCTGTTTTGTTACCTTTGTTACTGTCTGAAATAAAAGAACCCGAGGTTTTAGTGACGTATACCACTGACGTTCGGTACTTTATTTTTCTACGAACGAGGAACCTTCTTTTCGATACTGGTTGGATCTGTCGCATAATTTTTCGTCTCTGTAATGAAACGGTTGTTTCTAGGTAGATCAGTTTCGAAACCAAAAAGGTCATCAGTCCATACCTACACTCTCAACCTGGTATTTCTTTCGACTCGTGACTTCTTGACTACGAAAACTTGACACCACAACCTCTCCTGAGAATTCTCAGGGAACGTGACGTTCGTCTAGTTTGGTCAATTAGGATTTCCTTTAGTCAGGACTTATAAGTAACCTTCCTAACTACGGCTTTGACTTCGAGATTATGAAACCGGTGGACTTCACTTCTTGAGTGAGTAACCTTTTCTGGAACTATGAGCCTTTCTAACTTCCACCCTCCTCTTCCCCTACTGTCTCCTATTTTACCAACCTACCGTAGTGGCTGAACTAGGGGACCTCCTCCCGTTTATTCCTGTACTCAAACCCGTTCGAGGTCCTCAACCACTACACAACCCTTCAGACCGCACAAAGTCAGGTATCCGAGTGTTTCTCAACCTGTACTGACTCGTTGACTTGACTCGATTGTCCTAATCTCTCTTTCCTCTCTATTATTATTTCACTACCTCGGTGGTTTACTGGGTTTCGGACAGTCCTTCTGTCTTTAGAGAACTCGTCCTCCAGGATTTGGATCTTCTTGGTCTTTGGTACCCACGACTTTCCTTTTGTTTCGACTCTACACCAGTCACTATGTCGATTATCGTTTCTTCCTTTTTGTAGCTGGAGGAAGAAAAGTAAAAGGAGTCCCACTACTGAAGTCTAATGACATTACGTAAAGAGAGAGAGAAAAACAAATTTATTTCAAAAAGAAAAAATAGAAAAATTATAAAGAAATAAATAAAAGCCAACGTGACCCAGAAGCAACGACGGTCGCCCGAAAGAGATTAACGTCTCTCATCCCCGATAAGAGATCAACACCACACACCCGAAAAGTAGTACCACCGGAGAGAACAACGTCTCGTACCCAAGACGTTGTACACTCGAAGTCATCAACGCCGACTACCCGAAACATCGACGTGTCGTACATCTTAGAAGGACCTGACTCATGGATTGAGACGTTATCGTCTACCTAAGAACTTGGTGACCTGGTGGTCCCTTCAGGACATTACGTAAAGAACTTGTTTGTACATTTCTCAGGAAAGACACATTCGTAACCCGTGAAGAGTTCCAGAACTTCGAAACTCCTCCTTCTCATTCCTCTCAGCTGTGTGAAGTACCGTGAACATTCCTTTCAGGTTCATTGCACTACCATTACTTCTGTCAGACCCCGGTCTGACGACTACACACTAAGAGCCGAAACGAGAGTTCACTAGAGGTGGTTCAACAAATTGACACGGAGGAAAAAGAACAGATATTTCTTTTATTATCATGGATGAGGTGTTCCTACGACACTCCTAACTTATTTTATTGTTTACATTTCGGGAAGATAGGTACTAAAGGGACCACCGAGTCTACCATTTCTTGGTGGACGTTACGTCCTCTGAACCCAAACTAGGGACCCAACCCTTCTAGGGGACCTCCTCCCGTTTATTCCAATAAGATTAAAGGAGAGTTTACGATTGTTTATTTTATAAAGTTGATCACTACGTCATCCTTCTTTTATTTTTACTTCACTACAATACCACTATCTTGACTCCCCTTCGGTCATGATTCAACATGACCGATGAGTCCCTTTCGGAGTGTCTCCTCTACTTGAAACGTGATTCTGAACTCATGGTACTGTTTGGTACCCTGTACCTCCACCGCAGGACATGTACCACTCGTCGTCAATCGAATGATTTAGAGGACCTCAAATCACTCGCTCCCCTTTGTAGTACTTATGAGGAAATTCGGTACTATTCCTCACACCCAAAATAAGTTTCACATCACCTAGTAAACTCGTCTTCTACCTTAAAGTAAAATTTTTCAGTGACACCCAGTTCATCAAATAACACCAATGTGAAAAAAAAAGAATGTGTTGAAAAACACAAAGGATATCAATTAGTAACGGAATCATAAAAGGTAAACGAATGAAATAATACATAAATAATACTTAATAAGAGTTGAGAGGTTATCGGAGATATTAAAACGTATCTAGTTTCTATAGGAAAAGAAAAAGGACCTGAGAAAAAAAAGACGGGGAGAAAAACAAGAACAAAGTCAGACACGACCAAAGAGAGGTCCGGTCAACACTTTGAGAAAGATTCTTAAGATGAACCATAGGACATAGGAGACACAACCCAGGGTTCTAAAGACTTAGAACACCGAAGGAGAAAGAATCAAAGGAAGGAGCAAACACACCTTGTATAGGAAGTCATCACCGGTTGACTTATCATATACTCTCTATTACAAAACTAAGGAACGTACGGACTTTTACGAGACCAAGATGATAACGCGATCTAACTACAAACCAACTCTTGTCGAAAGACTTAATCTTTACTGAAAACGTAGGTTTAAAATTTCCTTGACGTCATAATAAAAGATCAAAGGACACCGTGGTTCCTCTTCAGTTTCCCGTGAGAATAAAGTCTAGAAAAAATACATGTTGGATAAAAACAAGAAAGGTCTTCGTAATTCCTAGAGCATAATTGAAATACTATTGTACTCAGGAATAAGTAGGATCCTAAAAAAGACCAGTAAATGGAAAACTATTAAAGAAGAAGAGGAGAAGGAGACAAAATAAAAGGAATTTAAGGATAGTTAAATAACAATCTGGTGGAACTGACTAAGAGATTAAATTTTTAAAGAGGGACTTACAGGCTAAATCCTCCCCCTATAAAACAGTTACAACAAAAGGTTGGAAAAGGAACTTAAAATTTTAAAATCAGAAGTAGAAAGATTCTAGAAATTTTTAAGAGGTTAATAACTTTATTATAGTACAAAAAAGTACCTACTTTACAGAAAAGAAATAAAGACTCCTTTAGTCAATATTAATTCGGGAAAAAGAAGATGAGAGACATAATCGGGAGGGGATGTGGAGATTAAAGACGTAAAATCCCGTCCCCGGTACGTCCAACGGAAAGTACATCCTCCGAAAGGAGTTTGTAGACAACTGGTCGCCGCGGAGTAAATGCAAATGATGAATCCCGTCATTCTTTGGAGATCCTTCGAGACGCATGTACGAATCAGGGAAGAGACCAGGTAAAGTTTCAAAATACTGGTACGTCCTCACTGATCCGATAAAGTAACCTCCTGAGGGTCGATCAGAATTAAGATCGAGACAAAAGTCTCAGAATACATCAAAAAACGTCCTTCTTAATAGGTTAAACGTATCCTGAATCACGGATACAACCCGAAGGAACTACCGAGTCTGTCATTTCTTAGGCGGACACTACGTCCTCTGAACCCAAACTAGAAACCTAGTCCTTCTAGGGGACCTCTTCCCTTACCGTTGAGTGAGGTCATAAGAACGGACCTCTTAAGGTGTCTGTCTCCTGGGACCACCCGATGTCAGGTACCCCAACATTTCTCAGTCTGTACCGACTCGCTAATTGTGATGTAAGTATCCCTTGATTTCCAAGGTAGTAAATCACACACTTAAAAGTGTATAAAAGGGTCCTTTCACAAATCTAAGGAAGTTCGGACTTAGAGAAGACAGGGTAAAGAGGTCCCTTATTTAGAGAGTAAAGGATGATCTTAATCCTTCATCAATGGACCGACACGACCCACCCACACCTCTGGGTCTCCATTCTCATATACTTAGAATATACGCACTTGAGAATATATGGTCTCGGTCTCACACTGAGAGGGAACCCTATTGAACCGACTGACCACGACGGACACTACCCTCAGTTCTCTCCCCAGAAGTCTCCTACGTCAAATGTTAAGGTCACAAAGTACTCCGTTTCCACGGTGTCCGATACACCTGAGAATCCTTTTCTCGGTACAATCTTAGTGGACCTTTCCTGGACGGAATATGGTGGACGAAGTCAAGTCAAGTCAGCGAGTCAGTACAGACTGAGAAACGCTGGGGTACTTAGCGTCGTGGGGTCCGGAAGGACAGGTAGTGGTTGAGGGCCTCAAGTGAGTTTGAGTGCAGGTAGCTCAGCCACTACGGTAGGTCGGTAGAGTAGGAGACAGCAGGGGAAGAGGAGGACGGGGGTTAGGGAGGGTCGTAGTCTCAGAAAAGGTTACTCAGTTGATAAGCGTACTCCACAGGTTTCATGACCTCGAAGTCGAAATCGTAGTAAGGAAGGTTTCTTTAGGGTCCCGACTAGAGGAAGTCTTACCTGACCAACCTAGAGGAACGTCAGGTTCCCTGAGAGTTCTCAGAAGAGGTTGTGGTGTCAAGTCTTAGTAGTTAAGAAACCACGAGTCGGAAGAAGTGTCAGGTTGAGAGTGTAGGTATGTACTGGTGGACGAATCTCCCACATTACAGCCTCAGTCTCGACGCCCCCAGGAAAGCCTCCACTCCGTCTTGCACGCGACAACGTCACTCCTTTACGTCCCGTCTCCAGAGGAAACCACTACCCCGTCCTCTTCTGTCCACACTCTTCGTAGGTATTTACGTGACACTGCGAGAACGGGACCCCCCACCCCCACCCTCCGTTAACATTGTCAGGATCGTTCAGACAAGGACAAAGGAGAACAAGGACCATGTGTACTGGGACCCCCTACATCTTTGTCGTCGTCCCCTCACCTCTTTTCTTTCTTGTTCCTTTCACCATTTTTTTTTTTTTTTGTGTTGTGNTTGCACGCGACAACGTCACTCCTTTACGTCCCGTCTCCAGAGGAAACCACTACCCCGTCCTCTTCTGTCCACACTCTTCGTAGGTATTTACGTGACACTGCGAGAACGGGACCCCCCACCCCCACCCTCCGTTAACATTGTCAGGATCGTTCAGACAAGGACAAAGGAGAACAAGGACCAGGTGTACTGGGACCCCCTACATCTTTGTCGTCGTCCCCTCACCTCTCTTCTTTCTTGTTCCTTTCACCATTTTTTTTTTTTTTTGTGTTGTGACTTTCCGACGTAAGGTCGAGAACTCCAACTCCACCCCGGACGAGTCTCTCTTTGTCGACAGGCACTACACTTTCAAAGTAAAATCATGAATGACCCAGAAAACTTATGAACTTTTGTTCGAACTTGAGTTTGAACTTACACTGACCTTGTGTTATCCTAGTCGGACCAGTAGAGGTCTACCCCTCGATCCAAATTAACTCTAACTCCCACCACCACTCTCTTTTTACTTGACGAACGACTAACATGAGAGGAGGCCAATTACGGTAAGTCATTACCAATACGTCTAAAATAGTCTTGAGGGATGAAGTCGGAGTGGAAATTTTCAGGGACCACGGAAACAAGACTCAGAAAGACTCGAAGATACTCCCTTTAGTCCAAAAGTAATCACAGAGGAAACCCGTGACACCAAAATCAAGAAGGATTCAACGTCTTAATCATTTCTGACTACGACCCTCCCTAACCCCCGTCCTCCTCTTCCCCTGTTGTCTCCGACTCTACCGACCTACCGTAGTGACTGAGTTACCTGTACTCAAACCCACCTGAGGTCCTCAACCACTACCTGTCCCTCCGGACCACACGACGTTAAGTACCCCAGAGTTTCTCAGCTTGTGTGCTGACTCGCTGACTTGACTTGACTTCAACGTCTTAACCATTAAAGAGGTGAGAACCGAAAGACGGAAGGTCTTACCCAAATGTAGTGAGTCATAATAACGAAACAGAGGGTAAGACAAAAGAGACACCTAACGTGAAATTTTTTGTAGAAATTCTTTGAACGGAACACCAGGTCACCAATTCTGAGGTACGACGGGGACGTCTCCCGTGTCCAAGTTAGGGACCAACTCCTTGATTCTAAGATGTACGGTGTGCCGAACCGGTTTCTTTGTTCTTCATGACAACAGAGTCACTCAAAGACCTTCCTGACACGTTTTTACCGGTATACAAGGTGGTACAAATTAACCTTAGAGTTCGTTTACAAAAGTCCTATTTATAATTATTATTGTATGAGTCAAAAGGGTCATGACAATGTATTTCGAACAGATATATTTAGTGGAACTTAAGAGGAGAATGGGGAGATAGGGGGTACTGACCTAAAAACCAGTAAAAGAGTAGTGGTTTCTCGACTTCCAAAAAAGTCAAACAAAATTAAAAATAATGGAAAAAAGAAAAAACCGACACGGTGTGTCGAACGTCCTAGAATCAACGACTTAGTCCCTAACTTGGATCCGTTGTTCTCACTTTCGTGACTCAGGATTTGGTCACCTGGTAGTCCCATAACGGAGAAGGAAAATTAAGTCTAAATTAGACCCTGGACTAAGAAACCCTGACACTTATAGAGTAAGAGGTCAGCGAAAAGAGACTACCGAAGTCGCAGGGAACTTACTAGACTAATATAGTGAGAGTGGTACCCAATCGATCGTAAGAGAAAACTCCCTCCAAAGCAAAAGAGAGGGAGGAGAAAGTAACAATATAATTCAATAATTCTTAACGTTATAAAAAATCCACCCTAACTTCCGCCCTCCTCTTCCCCTTCTGTCTCCTACTCTACCAACCTACCGTAGTGACTGAGTTACCTGTACTCAAACTCATTTGAGGCGTTCAACCACTACCTGTCCCTCCGGACCGCACGACGTCAGGTACCCCATCGTTTCTCAGCCTGTGCTGACTCGCTGACTTGACTTGAGTTATTAAAAATTATTTAATCCCGTTAAAGGGGTCAGATCCTTTGCCTCCTTTACTCTGTCATTCAATGTTATATGGGCTAACTTTTATCAGTACGGTTGTACATCTGGTTTTTCCATGGACACGTTTTAGTTGAACATAAAAAAACAAACAAAAGATTATTGTAGATTGTCACTTACTCATTTTTAACTCGTTTAACTAACCCTAGGGGTCATTAACGTCTCTACCCGTACCCGATGTGTCTGACGAAAGATGAAGGCATAGTCAGTCCAAAGGTCATCAGTACATACCTACACTCTCAACCTGGTTTTTCTTCCGACTTGCGACTTCTTAACTACAAAAACTTGACACCACGACCTCTTCTGAGAAATCTCAGGGAACCTGTCGTTCCTCTAGCTTGGTCAGTTAGGATTTCCTTTAGTTGGTATTTATAAATGACCTTCATGACTACGATTTCAACTTTAAGACAAAGAAACCGGTGGACTACGTTTCTCGGTCGAGTGACCTTTTCTGAGACTACGACCCTTTCTAACTTCCGTACCCCTCTTCCCTCACTGTCACCTACTCTACCAACCTATCGTAGTGACTGAGTTACCTGTACTCAAACTCGTTTGAGGTCCTCTATCACTTCCTGTTCCTACGGACCGCACGAGGTCAGGTACCCCAGTGTTTCTCAGCCTGTGTTGAATAACTGATTTACTGTTGTTGTTAGTCAGTCCACGAGACACACCAGACTTCTGGACACAAGATCATGGTCGTGACGGAGAAATATCTACACTGAAACTAGTTCCGTCAGTTGGAAGGGCTCTACGTCAAGCCAATAGAGATTTCAGTTGTACTCTTGAAATGAACCCATGAAGTACGGGAAACAGGAGTTACTGTTGGAGAGATGTTAACCAGTTCAGTTTTTTGTAATTGTTTCATTCGGACTCTACCGAGTAAAACCTTTCTAGACGACCGTTCCGACCGGGAACAGACCACAGACCCTTGAAGTTAAAAGTCTCTGAATAGTGTTAAGGGTCCATTCTCACCCAGTGACACGGGTTTGATAAAACCCGTGTTTATCATGTTCGTTACACAAAAGACGGTTTGTAGATAAAGAAAGATTCTCAGACTTTAAACAATACGACCATCTCCCACGGATATACCGGTCGATAGTTATTTTTGGAGACCGTGACACAGAGACTACTCGCAGGGACCACCTATTCAAAGTGTACCCAACAACGTTACATAACCTTACTTCACGTAGAACACACTGACGACCCTCTCCTGAGAACCTTCGAGCACGGACCAAAAGAGACCCGAAACAGGGGACACGGAAAAGGGAAACGACTAGACGGAAACCTGGAAAAGGTAGGACATTATTTAGTGTCGACACTCGTGACTCGGGACGTGTAGTAGGATCGATTAGTAACGTGTCAAAGGTTACAAGAGTAGACATTTCACCTCAAATATTATTGTTATTATAGATGGAATATCACAACAGCATACTTTGCTCTCACCTTAATTCCCGGACTACATCCTACATAGACTATCTCCCACCAACCATAATACGTCATACGAGTAACAAATACATTCCTTGTAAACACAAAACACACACAAGTACAGAAAAACAGTTTCATTGTGACGGTGTAGGCGAGTGCATTTAGTTGAGAGTTTAAAAACTACTGAGTAAACTACTCTCTTTGTCCAAGTGTACGGGCGAATATTCCTGTGGACGAAGAAAGTGATTTTACACACATACACACACCCACACAAAATAGTGGATTGTTTATGCTTTATGAAACTCCCAAAAATACTAGACTTACACAGAGGGGCGGAGGGGGAGGGGGTGGGAGGTTCGTAAGTGGACAACTTAGGATTGAGGATTTCCACTATCATAATCCGTCACGCAGTAAACCTTCCCCTACCTTGAGAGTGTGAACCTTAATCATGAAACCTTTTCTCTGTCTGTCTAGGGAACGGGGAAGACGGTGTACCCTGTCCTGTTTTTCAGACGTAGGGGTTTCTTCCGGGAGTGGCCGGTACGACCATGGCACTGGGACCTGAAGGACGGAGGTCTTGACACTCCTTAATTACAAACAACAAATCATTGACGGGTCCGACACAAAACAACGAATCAATGACGTCGGGTTTATTTGATTCTGTTAAAAAGAAAGGATAAGAAAGAAAAAAAGAGTATGAAAGAAAACTACACGGGGACCGTTAGACATCGCACTCGTGCGTAACACATAAGATTGTTATCTTTCAATGGCTTCACTCCTTCCCCGTACCTTACCTAAATCTCTTGAAGTGTCAAGTGACACGCACACGCGAGTCAGTGAGTCAGCACAGACTGAAAAACGCCGGAGTACTTGACAAGGGGTGGTCCGACGAGACACGTACCCTAAAAGGTCCCTCTTTATGACCTCAACGGTAAAGGGGAAGGTCCTCTAGAAGGTCTGGGTCTCTAGCTTGGAGACAGGGGTACAGAGGACGTAACGTCCGTCTAAGAAAGTGGTGACTCGGTGGACCCTTCGGCGAATGTCAACTGATATGATATGATGTGATTCAGTGAAGTCAGCACAGGCTGAGACACATTGGGGTATCTGCCGTCGGGTGGTCCGAGGGGGTAGGGACCCTAAGAGGTTCGTTCTTGTGACCTCACCCAACGGTAAAGGAAGAGGTTATCAACACTGATTACCTTTGACACTTTTGTTACATGACTCCTATGTAGTAGTGAGAAGTGAGGGAGGTGTTGATATCGACAATGTCTCAAACACGAAACCAACGGATCTTCACTTCCTTTACGACGACTTACAGAGTAATTTATTAGACCTCTGGAGGTTCCACACAATATAGAGAATGTTAGTTCTCTCGTTTGGTGCCTCTTACGTAGGGTCGACCATACGCTGCACGGAGTTGTGGTGTTCGTGGGTGGTGTGACGTACTTTCGACTTTCCCTTTGTGTGTGTAGTGTGAGTAATTTCCGTCCTAAGGTCTTGCCATAACCGAGAACCAAGAAATTGAGGTCTAACTCTTCTCAGAGTATAACTTGTAGGTAGGAACTCTTGACAAGTAATTACGAAACATAAATTTTGTAGCATCCTCTTAAGGGACTACCAGGTCACCAATCCTGAGGTTCGAACGTGACGGTTTCTACACCCAAGTCAGGGACCAGTCCCTTGATTCTAGGAAGTTCGAAGTACCTCGTCGGTCCCCTTTTTTTTAATACAGTACGTCTTTTGTGTAAAGTTTTTTATTTCTTTATTTATTTATTTTATACTACCCCTTTATTTTGTACAACCTGAAATCTCACCTTTGACAAAAAGAAGGAGGGACCAGACGGTAGGTCAGTCAAGAGCAAGACGTCTGAGGTCTTAGACATGGTAAGTAACAGACATGGAAAAAGGACCCAATCGAGGGGTTTCCCGAGGGGAGAAAGTCAAGGAGGACGAAGTTGGGTGAGATATGTACCAACCCTCTTACTATAGGGTACATTGCCATAGTAGAGTGTGGAAAGTCTTCCCGATAATATTTTTTCTGTAGTTAATTGTTCACAACCACTCTTACACCTCTTTCCCTTGGGAGTACTTGGAAACCAACCTTACGTTTAGTCACGTTTCCGATTCCTTTTCTAATACCTCCGAGGAATTTTTATATATAATTTTTTTTATCTTGATGTTATACTAGGTCACTAACATGAAGACCTATAAATAGACTTTTTTTTACTTTTGTGATTGAGTTTTTCTAAAGACATGGGAAATACTGGTTGGATCTATCGTATAAATTTTCGTCTCTGTAATGAAACGGTTGTTTCCAGGCAGATCAATTCCGATACCAAAAAGGTCACCAGTACATACCTACACTCTCAACCTGCCATTTCTTTCAACTCACGGTTTCTTAACTACGAAAACTTGATACCACAACTTCTTCTGAGAAGTCTCAAGGAACCTGACGTTCTTCTAGGTTGGTGAGGTAGGATTTCCTCTAGCCAGGACCCACAAGTAACCTTCCTGACTACAACTTCAACTTTGAGGTTATGAAACCGGTGGAGTACTCTTCTCAACTGAGTAACCTTTTCTGGAATTACGACCCTTCCTAACCCCCGTCCTCCTCTTTCCCTGCTGTCTTCTACTCTACCGACCTACCGTAGTGACTGAGCTACCTGTACCCAAACGCATCTGAGGCCCTCAACCACTACCTGTCCCTCCGGACCGCACGACGTCAAGTACCCCAACGTTTCTCAGCCTGTACTGACTCGTCGACTTGACTTGACTTGACTTGACTTGACTACAAGTGACGTCGTAAGAAATGTTGTCGGTTCTGTACCTTCGTTGGATTCACAGGTAGTCGTCTTACTTATTTCTTTAACATCATACATGTCTATGTATACGTTACCTTATAATAAGTCGGTTTTCTTTTTTTTAGAAAGATAATCGTTGTTGTACTTATCTGGAACTTCCGTAATACGTTACATTTTAACTCAGTCTGTTACTTTCTGTATATGACATATTAGAGTGAGTATATATATCTTAGATTTTTGTTTGTTTCTTTCTTTGTTTTGGTTCGAGTATCTATTGTCTCATGTCTAACCATCAACGGTCTCTACCCAACCGCCGACCCGTTTTACCCACTTCCCTCAGTTTTCCATGTTAGCAGGCCAATATTTTGACCTATATTACATGTCGTACTACCGACACCAGTCGTTGTGACATGACGTATCGACTTTCAACGATCCTCTCGTCTAGAACTTTCAAGAGTAGTGTTCTTTTTTTTAAGACATTGATACATACCACTGTCTACAATTCATCTGACCTACTAGTAAAGTGTGACACACGTTTATATCTTAGTAATACAACATGTGAACTTCGATTATACAATAGACAGTTAATGTGGAGTTAAATTTTTTATACATTCATATTTTATGTACACGAGTGTGAAAATTTTGGTGGAAAAAGATACCGTCTTCCATCTCACCATACTCTTCATGTTAAGAAATGACAACTCGGATAAAAATATGTCATCTACCCGCGTAATAACATTTCAAGATTGCAGATGAATATAAAACATTTGATAAGTATGAGTTTACGTGTGTCATTTAACGATGAATTTTCGGTAGCCACCATTTTAAAACGTAACATCTTTCGGATATAGACAAAACATTTAACTCTGATAGTATATAACCTGAATGAAATCACCCTTTTTACATATGACAGTAGCAATCACGTTTTCTCGAAGGTAGTCAAGTCAAGTCAAGTCAAGTCAAGCCAACGAGTCAGCACAGGCTGAGAAACTTCGTTCAAAATCAAATGAACTCTTAACGTGGTTTAGGTTCGTGACTTCGTAATTACCTTTTGACCAGAAGAGATACAACGAGGTTATTAGACTCCCTTCCGATTTTTCGGTCACCTAGAGAATCATGTTACCATCTTCACGACTGGTGAAGCCCACCAGTCAAACGGTTCTCCTAAATTCCCCGTAAACTCCACTTTGATGGTGAAGAGTCGGTTTGTCGTCCTGACTCACTTCTGGTGTTCCAGATAAACATCGTTCCACTTTCAGGATACCAAGGAAAGTAGAGAGATTTTAATCTTTATTAAGGTCAAAGTGTCTCCGCTTTAAAAGAGTTTATACTTCTAAGTCATACTCAACAGTGGTATTATTAATATTGGTTGTCACTCCCGAATGACGTACGGTTGTGTCCGGAATGCTCTTAATGGAGTAAATCAGGAGCACTTCTGAGATAAATAATTGTAAAGTGTTCACCTTTTTGACTCTGTGTCTTTCCAATTCGTTGATCTGGTGCGAACGTCTCGGTGACTTAGACCGACCGTTGCAATGAGGTCTCAGAATGAACGGAAGACTGACACAATATCCCAGAGAGATATTTGAGGTATTGAAATACAATCCTTTTTTTTGGTCGATATTATATAAGACAAGTATTCAAACGTTTTACGAAATTGAATACATAAAGGAAAAATGGAGACATCCCTTTCATCGACTCTAGGTCTGTAATTACACTCTAAATGATCTCGGACAATATGTCTCACTTCATTCAGTCCTTCTCTTTTTGTTTATAGTTTATAATTACGTATATATACCTTAGATCTTTTTACCATGACTACTTGGATAAACGTCCCTTTCTTACCCCTGAGTCTACATCTCTTGTCTGAAGACCTGTCTCAGCCCCTTCCGTCTCTCACTCTGTTTACCTCTTTCGTCGTAGCTGCACACATAAAATGACAGAACACATTTTATCCACCGACCACTCTTCGACGACACGTTGTGTCCCCCGGGTCGGACCGCGAGACACTACTAGATCTCCCCACCCAACCCCCTTCCCCTCCCTCCTTCTTCCCCCTCCCCTATATAGATGTGAATACTGTCTAAACGCACCAACCTGTCGTCTTTGGTTGTGTTATAACATTTCGTTAAAAGGGGGTCAATTTTTATTTAAATTTTTTTCTTTCTTTAATTAGACTCCAAATCTCGATAATCCACTAAACGGGTTCCAATGTGTAGAGGATCTATTTCCTCGATCTACAACTTTGTTTTAGGATATTACTTGCACCTTGAATACTGAATCACTCTAAGTCTGTTTCAAGTTCTCACACCTTCAATCCTCTGTCCGTTTTATAGAACATTTGTGCATTTCCAAATGTTCCAAGTTATATAGATACCGTCCCTCGAAATTGTTTGTCGGAGGAATTTTAGAAACTAAGAAATTACGGATTTTGTTAACTCAAATGAATCCATAGACGAGAGACGAAAAAGAGGAAGAGAGGAATATACGTACAAACACATTGTGTATCGAATAAACAGGTAAAAAAAAATAACAATGTCATTCAAAGTAATTGTAGGTAATATAGTAAAAAATTTAACTTTGTTTTTGGACCACCTAAATATGTAAGTTAGTCAAATAAGTCTTTTATAAAAAACTCCAAGTGTATTAACGGACCGCCACGTGATTAGTGACATTTTAGGTTTTCTCTCGTTTCAGTGACGGGTCTACTCTCCTTTGACACCACTTCACAGTATTGTCGAGATTATTTATATCCAATTTGTTCGTAGAGGATTGACCCCCAGGTCCTTCTGAAAGGTTTTGTCGTGGTTTCTGCCGAAAGTCTAGGAGTCGGAAATAGATAAGTTCAGAAAGGGTTCAAGACGGACGTCCTTTTGTAGACTCCTTGTTCGTCGAACAAGCAAGAGAAAAAGGGTGGAGGGAAGAGTGTTGTCGGGAAGAGGGCGCGATGTTTTCTTTTCGAAAAGAAAGTAAGTGAGGTTTAGTGGGTCGTTTGGTGTTCTCGTACTTCTTTACCTGTCAGTCTACTAACACAGTCATTTCGGTAAATTGGAATTCAGTGGTATTTCGGTGACGTCCCGAAGAGAAGAAACCGAATAACGACGAAAAGTGAGACTTACCTCTTACCGTAATCTTCGTCCTTCAGAGCCTTGAATGGACCGTCAAGTCACCAATTCTGAAACGTGGAAGGTACGTTCCCTACACCCAAGCTAGGGACCAACCCCTTAATCCAAGGACAACGTACAGCCTTTGTTTTTTTCCCTCGTCCTTCAAAACCACACACATCACTATCAGACTTAAACCTGGTACAAATTCTAGCTCCGTCGTCTTCGTTACTGTCCAAAACACCTTTCCGGAACGGAGAAGGTAAGGGACTGACAAATTACTTAGTAGACCCGACCGCTCCTTGTAATTTCTTTCGTCCGGTAACAAAAAGGTCCACTGTCTGTGTGCAGACAGAAAATTAGAGAGGTGTAATTTCAATCTCCTAAACTCCAAATATTTTTCAGACGACATTTACTGTCTATAGGTTCCGCACGGGAACCGGAAAAATGGAACTCTTTCGAACTGTCGAAGTGTAAGGTGAACAAACGTAAAGAGAACGTATGAGCCTTACTAGAGTTTCTCATCCACCACTACTCACGGCACATGTGTCAAGACTATCCCTTTCTGTGTAGGATCTCATTTTCCCTGTATAGACTTTCCTCGATCATAGAACATAAAAGAACTTGTATACAATGTGAATGTCCTTTTCGTGAAAGTAATTGAAAAAGGTTCGTAAGTAACATGAGGTTTTATGGATTAAAAGGAAACGACACATAGAAAACGAATCCAGCTAGTAGTTGGTGAAGAGTAAAAAAGGATAAATGGATACATAAATAATTTTCACCAAATAGAATTACCCTCATGCAACGCCTAAGATGACATTAATCATGACTTGTTAGTACTGATTTTGAATTATGTAGATGGAACCAGCACCAGGTTCGTTCCGGAAAAGCAAGACGACAATTAAAGGAGTTTCGTCTAATTGAACACGAGAATTTTTTCCCTCGTCGACGAAAACCACCTTTTGTTTTACAAGAGATTTTGTTAGGTCCTATATTATGGAACCTATAATTTTTCGTTTGGAGTAAATAAATCCTAATTAAAGAGGGAGAGTCTTCAACTATACACCAAGATAAAGACATTTTCCGTTTTAATATTCGTATTAACAAAGGTTTGCACTTTACTTTAAAGATTAGAAAGACGGACCTCAGAAATCCACAGACAAAGAAGTACGTGGACAGTGAGGAAAAAATTCTCATACAGCTCCACTGGGATCACATCTCTGAACGGTACGATCCCCAAAGAAGACACATAGTTCCTTTCACTCTTTTCGGTCACTCTCACTCCCCTTCCCGTCCTTCCCACTCTTTCGTTCTTGAAGTCCTGTACGTCTTAGGTGACTCCCCAGACGTGAGACAGACGTTCGGGTCACTACAATTTCACCCACACGCGTGGGTCTTACACTTGTCTCTGATGATCCCACAGTCTTCGTAACTAATCCAAAAGAGATTGTAGATCCTTTTTCACTTTGACATGATTATAAATTAAGTGTACCTAACTGTACCTGTGGGAGATGAGTCAGGTAGTCTACCAGTATGACAGTTGTCGAAACTCGTCACTCACAGGACTCCCTTCCCCCTCTCAGAGGACACATCGGAGTTCCTAAGTGGGAGAAAGTCGTTTCGCCCAACACTGACCGTTAAATATACTCGACCCAATTCCCCAAAACGACACACCTAGTATTGTTTGACACGTTTTAAGAATTTCTTTACCCTTACGGTCTGGTGAAATGAACGGAGGATTCTTTAGACATACGTCCAGTTCATCGTTGTCAGTCTTCACCTGTAGTTTGTTTCCTAAGCAAGGTTTGACCCTTTCCTCAGGTAGTTCCGATGAAACAACAGTGGGACGAATAAATTGAAGAGACGTCTCTTGTAGGACGCTTTACGACCCACCTACTTCGTGTTCGACCTTAGTTCTGACGGCCTTCTTTATAGTTATTGGAGTCTATACGTCTACTGTGGTGGGAGTACCGTCTTTCGCTTCTCCTTGACTTCTCGGAGAACTACTTCCACTTCGTCCTCTCACTTTTACGACCGAATTTTGAGTTGTAAGTTTTTTACTTCTGGTACCATAGACCAGGGTAGTGAAGTACCGTTTATTTACCCCTTTGTCACCTTTACCACCGACTGAAATAAAAGAACCCGAGGTTTTGTGACGTCTACCACTAAAGTCGGTACTTTATTTTTCTACGAACGAGGAACCTTCTTTTCGATACTGGTTGGATCTGTCGTATAATTTTTCGTCTCTGTAATGAAACGGTTGTTTCCAGGTAGATCAGTTTCGAAACCAAAAAGATCATCAGTACATACCTACATTCTCAACCTGGTATTTCTTTCAACTCGTGGTTTCTTAACTACAAAAACTTGACACCACAATCTCTTCTGAGAACTCTCAGGGAACCTGACGTTCCTCTAGGTTGGGTAGTTAGGATTTCCTTTAGTCAGGACTTACAAGTAACCTTCCTGACTACGACTTCGACTTCGAGGTTATGAAACCGGTTGACTACACTTCTTGACTGAGTAACCTTTTCTGGGACTACGACCCTTCCTAACTTTTGTCTTCCTCTTCCCCTACTGTCTCTTATTCTACCAACCTACCGTAGTGACTGATCTACCTGTACTCAAACCCGTTCGAGGTTGTCAACCACTACCTGTCCCCTCGGACCACACGAAGTCAGGTACCCCAACGTTCCTCAACCTGTGTTGACTCGCTGACTTGACTTGACTTAACTTCCCCGAAACGTCTGTCTAATACAGTCGGTCACAAGAAACTACTAGGAACTCTTTCCCTGTTGATCGAACTTTTCTAAAGTCGTATGTCTTCTTTTGTTTGTGTTTGTTTCAAGTTACATATATAGTAGTTTCTCAGATGTTTATTATTTAAGACCTCTCCTACACCTCTCTTCCCTTGGGAGGGTGTGACAACTACCCTTACATACCTCGAGGGTATTCGATGACTTTTATCTAAATGTAAACTAGGTCGTTGGAGTAAGGACGTATATAGGTTTTCTCTAAATTTTTTTATTATTAAATTTTTCTATATACGTAGGGTCATAAATATTGTCGTGATAAATGTTATCGATTCTGTACCTTTGTTGAGTTCACGGGTAGTTGTCTGTTAACCAAATTTTTCTACACCTCTATATATATATTACCTTATAAAATATATATATATATATATATTACCTTATAATGAGTCAGTATCTTTCTTGTTTTCGAACAGTAAACGTCGTTGCACCTACTTAGATCTCTAAAGGAATGATTTATTTCATTCAGTCTGTCTCTTTCTCTTCTAATATATTATAGTGAATATATACCTTAGATTTTTTATCATGTTTAGTTGAATAAATGTTTTGTCTTTGACTGAGTGTCTGTCTCTTTAGTTTAAATACCGATGGTTTCCCCTTTTCCTTCCCCCTCCCTATTTAATCCTAATATCCTAATTGTCTATGTCGGATGATATATATTTTATTTGTTGTTTCTAAATGATATATTGTATCTTTGATATAAGTTATAGAATTTTATTAAATATTACCTTTTCTTAGACTTTGACATATGGACTTCGATTGTGTTATAAAATCATTTAGTTGAGTCTACCATTTTTTAGACGGACGTTACTCCCTCTGAGTCAAAGCTAAGGACCCAGTCCTTTTACGGGACCTCATCCTTTACCGTTGGGTGAAGTCATACGAACAGACCTCTCAAGGCACCTGTCTCCTCGGACCGCCCGGTGTCAGGTACCCCAGTGTTTCTCAGTCTGTGTTGACTGACTGATTTTGATTGATGGTAACAATTTAATTTTTTTTATTATTTCATAATCACTATATTTTTATTCCTTTATCATTTTAGTTTCATCGTGATAAAAAGGTTAAGAATAATGTTGAAGAGGTAATAGTTATAAGGTTCTGTCTTTATAACTACTAAATTAGTCTTAATTGTTTGTCATCTCGTGTTTTGACACCATAGTAGTTCTTCTGTTAAACTTTCCCTTAAAAGTAATAACTAATGAATCGGGAAGACACATAAACCGGAAATTGGTTCCTATCATCTTCTTTTGTTGGTATTAAGTCTTTTATAAAATTTTACGATTAATAAAGTACGAATGGAGAAGAAAAAATAGGGATAAAAACACATACTGTAATACATAATTCGATAAAAGTGTTTATTGATATATTTATATACAATCCGAACGTACGACAAAACCAATTGTGACGATATATTGGTTAATGGGGTGTTGAGACACCGAATTTTATTACAAAATGGTAGAGAGTGTCAGACATCTAATAGACCCGAGTCGTCTCATTCCGTAAAAAGAAATTTGAAAAATAAAATATAACCTCATATCAACTAATCGTTATATAAGTAAAGTCTACATGTTGTTTCACTAAGTGAATATGTATATGTACATAGATAAGAAGAAGTTTAAGAAAAGGGTAAATCCAACAATGTATTATAACTCATCTCAAGGGACACGCTATGTTAGGTAGGAACAACCAATAGGTAAAATTTATATCGTCACACATGGACAGTCAGAGTTTGATTGATACGGAGGGGAGATGGGAAGGGGGGATCATTCGTATTCAAACAAGAGATTCAGACATTGTCGTCTCATCAAACGTTTCCCGTTCACGCCGTCGGAGTTTTACATCACACCAATCGAAAATACCCAACTCATTAAAGTATCCGATTATTCACCCTCCTGATAAGGTTACTAAAACCCTTCCCTACCTCTAAAGGTCCTTACCCCGGTGGTGGGTGAAAGACTAGAAGACTATACGGAACTTTGACAGTACAGTGGAGACCCTCACGGTAAATCGAACGACCAACTCCTGGTTCAACTGAACAGACGGTGGAACCTAGGTAAACTAAGATTAGTCAAATACAACACAGGAACTCGATACAGTAAGAACGTTTTCAACCTGGGACGGGAGAAGGGAGGACAAAGTAGGGAGGGAGTCTCTGAAATGAGGGTATAAGAATACCCTTGGACTTCCTACTACCAGGTAGAAGACATTGACGAAGTTCTTGTCGTCTCATCCAAATTGGACTCTAAAGGGTACACCAAAACCAGTAGACTTACGAGTTGTCCCGACCTACGAGTTCTACTGCTGAGGGTGTCGACTGTCGACTACGACCTACGACGGACCCTCGAGTAGACCCTGACAGTTAATCACTCGGATATACGTCGAAGAGGGAATAAACCCGAAGAATGTCGTACCTCCGACCCATGGTCCACGCCCTCAGGGTTCGTGGAAGGTTCTCCTTCTACGTCTTCTAAGGTCCGGTCAATGTCATGTACGGATTTTATCCTCGTCGTAGTAAAGAGATAAAAACAGGATAAGATAACCAATTTTTGTCAGTGTTTAAGTTTTCCCACCCCCCTTTTGAGGTGACGAACTACCCCAACTCGTCTTCTCGTATACGTACCCTCTTTTACACCGATTATAAACCTTTTGTGTCGGATGGTGTGTACCACGTTAAAAATGGCTACCCAAATACCAGTATTTTGGACCTCGGTGACCTTGTTCTGTCTTAACATCCACTCTAGTGTTGGCACACCTGTTTAACTGAATTGATTGTCCACAAAGTAGGACCCTTTAAATTCATTACAGAGACTCAGTGACTTTTAGGTCTTTCATCTTGGATACCACCACACACCCCGTCTCCCCACTTCCCCCGAGAAACCTTATAATCTACTCTTTTACACATGGGTTTCACAAGGTCTTGGTGTGAACCCAGGTGACCGGGTACATACCATTTCAGTCAGATGACTGTGGTCGAACACCACTTCCTTTCAAGTTACAAATAACGTCCCGTGGTCCGTTCCCCAGGTCCTGTCGATCACGAGTTTCGGGGGTTCGAGGGACCACCCAAAATCGTTTCGTAAAAATGTCAGGTCCACTCCCTCCCTACAAGTTCCGATACACTAGTCGACCACGTGTCATTACTACCTAACTGTCACTTCATTATCCCCAAGTGTCCTAGTTAGACATCCTTGGTTATCCAGACTCCCGATGTACGAGTACTAACAGTTAATAATTGAAGAGGGTAAACCACCACCAAAATCGGAGACATTTTGTTACACTGTATACGCCATCTATGCTAATAGATCCATGAAGTCTCTCCTCGATTTCGTCTCCTATACCCCCTCCCCCTCCCCAGAGAGAGGTCTTCCGGGGTCGTCCAGAAGTAACCCAATGTTTCATAGGCCTTGTCACATTGACCGAGTTGGACATCGTCTATAGTAATACCAAAACTTAACCCCTCACTGACCAAATCTTTTTGGAAAAGTCTCGTTCGTGAAACTACTGTCGTACCACCTACATCCTTTCGTCCCTCCTCTACTCTTCAGTTCTTACCTCCCCACCCCTCTAGAGAACACTCTGACACCGGTCCTCTCTCCCCGTCACTACCTCTCTTCGACCCCCTCTTCTCGTTATACGTTGGGTCACTTCTCGTCGGAGGCGAACGACTTTTACCTCTTATCAGGTACGTGTCGTTACTTCTGGGTCACAAGGATTTTCATTTAAATTTTACTTTTTCCTATCGAAAAAATTTTTATCGAAAAAAGTTTGAGCTTTCTCCAATCAGTAAACGAGTTCTAATATCTCGACTATTCACTATTTCGGTCCTATGGTTGGGAGTCGATACTAATTTGTATAATGTTACGGGGGTTTGACGTGATTCTGGTCTCGGTGTGTACCGATAAATTTACTTTACGTTTACTTACTTTTAATTCGTTTTAATTTTGAAGTTAAGGAATCCGTGTGATTGGTGTAAAGTTGAGAAGTCATAGGTGTGTACTGAATCGTGTCTCTGACTTGCAAAGGTAGTAGTGTAACCTTTCGTAACTAGGTTAGGGAATTGTCAGTATTATGCAACTTTCGGGTATCCTACCGACCAATTCTCTTCTCTACTTTATCACGTTCTCTTCTATCCTTTTCCTTCCTCTTTCTAAAACTTGTCAAAATACCTCTTTCTTCGGATCTAGATCTCGGGACAATGTAAACATTTACAATCATCGATTTTAAAGTTTCATATAATTTCTGTATGAAAATTTTTTAAACTCTCGACGTTAAGTTGTCTATCAATTCAGAGTAAACACACGGACCGTAACCAACTCCCCTCTAACGATCCGTTCGTTTTATCTGTGTGAGAGGGTAGTAATTTTCACCTCATTAAAATTAGTTTATTAATCTTATTTCGTACTGTCAATAAAACATTACCTTTCTTAAGACATCTTTATTTATCGTCTCCCCGGGTACATCGGATCTGTCCCGAGTTCCTAGAAAGGGGTTCCTTCACGATAATTCATTAGACTCTTTCCTTTACAAAGTCCCTTCTCTCACCCCACACGCTCCTACCAGGGAAGCGCCCAGTGTAGACTCACGGAGTCTGCCGACGGTTCAGACTCGAGAACCGAAGTGTGTCCTTTCTTGAGTTCTCACTCGGTATATTTCACTTTCTTCCAAATATGTCCCTTCTTTGAGTGAGATACCTGTCTCACACCCGGTAGAATCCTCCGATCTCTCCACGGGCCCATATCCCAATAGTCCAAAATATCCCCACCCATTAAAGTAAAAGAACTCGAAGTTTTAGTGACACGTGTCACTGACGTCGGAACGTTAATTTTTCTGTGAACGAGGAACCTTCCATTCGATACCGTTTTGATCTGTCGTATAATTTTTCGTCTCTGTAGTGAAAGGACTGTTTCCAGACATATCAGTTTCGGTACCAAAAAGGTCATCAATCCATGTCTACACTCTCAACCTGGTATTTCTTCAGACTCACAACTTCTTAACTACGAAAACTTTACACCACAACTTCTTCTGAGAACTCTCTGGGAACCTCTGGTTCCTCTAGTTTGGTCAGTCAGGATTTCCTTTAGTCAGGACTTATAAGTGACCTTCCTGACTACGACTTCGAGGTTACGAAACCAGTGGACTACACTTCTCGGTTGAGTGACCTTTTCCTGGGACCACGACCCTTTCTAACTCCCGTCCTCCTCTTCCCCTTGTGTCTTCTACTCTACCAACCTAGTGTAGTAGCTGAGTTACCTGTATTCAAACTGGTTTGAGGTCCTCTATCACTTCCTGTCCCTGAGGGCCACACGACGTCAGACACCTCAGTGTTTCTCAACCTGTACTGAATCGTTGACTTGTTGGTATTTTTAAAGTATCCGATTACTCACCTCCTCATTAAGGTCGAAAAAAACCCTGCCCCACTCCTAAAAGTCCTTACCCTGGTGGTAGGTGAAAACTACAAATACCAGTACCGTGGACACCCACACAATAAACCGTATGACTATACAATGTTACTGGGTCTAATGATACTACCACACTAGTGAGTGGAATTCGGTCTGTGGGACCTTACGCTTCAGTTCACCCGGAATCCTTCGTAGTGATACTTATTTCGATCACCTCCACTACCTTAAGATCAACTCGATAAAGTTTAGGATCTTCTACTACGACACTTTCACGACATGAGTCATACGGTCGTTTAAACCTTTTGAGTCGTCACCGGTGTCCTGACCTTTTCTAGTCAAAAGTAAGGTCAGGGTTTCTTCCCGTTACGATTTCTTACAAGTTTGATGACGTGTTACCGTGAGTAGAGTGTGCGACCGTTTCATTACGAGTTTTAAGAGGTTCGATCCGAAGTTATCATGTACTTGACACTTGAAGGTCTACAAATTCGACCTAAATCTTTTCGTCCAATTTCGTAGACGGAGGTTACGCCCTCTGGACCCAAGTTAAGGACCCAGCCCTTCTAGGGGACCTCTTCCTTTACCGTTGGGTGAGGTCATAAGAACGGACCTCTTAGGGTACCTGACTCCTCGGACCAACCGACGTCAGGTACCCCAGTGTTTCTCAGCCTGTGTTGACTCACTGAACTGAATGAATGAATGTCCTTGGTCTCTAGTTTAACGGTTGTAGACGACCACCACCACTAAATCAACGATTCAGTACGGGATGAGAACGCTGGGGTACCTGACACGGACGGTCCGAGGAGGCAGGTACCCTAAGAGGTCCGTTCTTATGACCTCACCCAACGGTAAAGGAAGAGGTCCCCTAGAAGGGTTGGGTCCTTAGTTTGGACGCAGAGGACGTGACGTCCGTCTAAGAATGGTTGACTCGATACCCCCTTCGGGTAGTAGGCACTCTAGTGACTTTTTCGTTCTCTCAAGTTTTTTTTTGTAGACGAAGACGAAATAACTCGTACGGTTTCAGAAACTGCCACACCCACAGTTGTTTGATACCTTTTAAGAATTTCTCTACCCTTATGGTCTGATTGAATGTACGGAGGGCTCTTTAGACATACGTCCAGTTCTTCGTTGTCAATCTTGACCCGTAGCTTGTTGTCTGACAAAGGTTTATCATGTAGTTCCGACATATAACAGTGGGACGAATAAATTGAATATACGTCTCATGTAGTACTCTTTACGTCCCGACCTACTTCGTGTTCGATCTTAGTTTTAACGGTCCTCTTTAAAGTTAATGGAGTCTATACGTCTACTGTGGTGTCAATACCGCCTTTCACTTCTTCTTGATTTCTCGGAGCACCACTTTCACTTTCTCTTCGCACTTTTTCAACCGAATTCTGAGTTGTATTTTTTTTTTTTTTTGTATTACCGTAGACCAGGGTAGTGAAGTACCGTTTATCTACCCCTTTGTTATCTTTATCACTCTCTGAAATAAAACCCCCCGAAGTTTTAGTGACGTCTAACACTGACGTCGGTGCTTTAATTTTCTCCGAACGAGGAACCTTCTTTTCAATACTGGTTGGATCTGTCGTATAAACCTCTTCCATTAGCGTTGGGTGAGGTCATGAGAACGGACCTTTTAGGGTACTCGCCTCCTCGGACCATCCGACGTCAGGTACCCCAGTAATTCTCAACCTGTACTGACTCGGACTGAAGTGAAAGTGAAAAGTGAAAGTACGTAACCTCTTCCTTTACCGTTGGGTAAGGTCACAAGAACCGACCTCTTAGGGTCCCTGCCCCCTCGGACCACCCGACAACAGATACCCCAGCGTGTCTCAACCTGTACTGACTTCGCTGAATCGTCGTCGTCGTCTGTCATATAATTTTTCGTCTCTGCAATAAAACGGTTGTCTCCAGACAGATNNGTTTTAGTGACGTCTAACACTGACGTCGGTACTTTAATTTTCTCCGAACGAGGAACCTTCTTTTCAATACTGGTTGGATCTGTCGTATAAACCTCTTCCATTAGCGTTGGGTGAGGTCATGAGAACGGACCTTTTAGGGTACTCGCCTCCTCGGACCATCCGACGTCAGGTACCCCAGTAATTCTCAACCTGTACTGACTCGGACTGAAGTGAAAGTGAAAAGTGAAAGTACGTAACCTCTTCCTTTACCGTTGGGTAAGGTCACAAGAACCGACCTCTTAGGGTCCCTGCCCCCTCGGACCACCCGACAACAGATACCCCAGCGTGTCTCAACCTGTGCTGACTTCGCTGAATCGTCGTCGTCGTCTGTCATATAATTTTTCGTCTCTGCAATAAAACGGTTGTCTCCAGACAGATCAGTTTCGATACCAAAAAGGTCATCAGTACATACCTACACTCTCAACCTCATATTTCTTTCGACTCACGGTTTCTTAAATACGAAGACTTGACACCACAACCTCTTCTGAGAACTCTCAGGGAACCTGACGTTCCTCTAGGTTGGACAGTTAGGATTTCCTTTAGTCAGGACTTATAAGACCTTCCTGACTACAACTTCGACTTTGAGGTTATGAAACCGGTGGACTATACTTCTTGACTGAGTAGACTTTTCTGGGACTACTACCCTTTCTAACTCCCGTCCTCCTCTTCCCCTGCTGTCTCCTACTCTACCAAGTCACCGTAGTGGCTGAGTTACCTGTACTCAAACTTATTTGAGGTCCTTAACCACTACCTGTCCCTTCGGACCGCACGACGTCAGGTACCCCAACGTTTCTCAGCCTGTACTGACTCACTGACTTGACTTGACTTGACTCTCGGGGAACCTGTAAATCCCTTAGTTCGGTCGGTCATAATCCCTTTAGTTGGGACTTATGAGTAACCTTCCTGACTACGACTTCGACTTTGAGGTCATAAAACCAGTAGACTGTTGCTCGTCGACTGAGTAACCTTTTCAGGGACTACGACCCTTTCTAACTCCCGTCTTCCTCTTCACCCGTAGTCTCCTACTCTACCGACCTAACGTAGTGGGTACGTTACCTGTACTTGAACCCGTTTAAAGCCCTCTACCACTCCCTGTCTCTCCGGACCATACGATGGTAGGTACCCCAGTGTTTCTCAGCCTGTGTTGATCCGTTGACTTGTTGTTGGTTGAGAGATTCCGTGATGGTTTCCGGTGATGGGCCAACCGAAAAACGGATGGGAGGGTCCGAGTGGAATCGACCCAGTGGGAGGAGTCTACAGAGGAGGTCGGGAGTAGAAACAAAAAACCGACACGACCTAGAAGCAACGACGTTCCCGAAAGGAGATCAACGTCTCCGATGAGAAAGTAACGGCACGAACTCAAAGAGTGACGCGACCGAAGAGAACAACATCTTGTACCCGAGATCCCGCACACCCGAAGTCGTCACCGTCGAACGCCCAAGATCTAGTGTCCGAGTTATTAACACCGCACGTCCGAATCAAGGAGACTCCGTACACCCTAGAAGAGTCTAGTCCCTGACTTAGTCATAGATAGAGGACGTAACCGTCCTCTTAGGAAAGGATGACTCGGTGGTCCCTTCGGGTGGGAGAAAACATTCGAGGTGTAAGGAAGGGAAAACTCTCTACAGGAAAGACGGACCTTGAGTGAAAGTAGGGGTTGCAAGAAGTAGGAAAGAAGGACATCACTTAAAAAAATAGGAGGTTTAGAAAGGAGTTCCTAAGGAACGGTCTGGAAAGATCCAGTCAATGTAAAGTAGTAACCTCCGAGAATTCGTGTCCATCGTGATCGGTGTATACGTTAAAGTGTAAACGTCCCTAATCAATTGTGTAAATTTGTGTTCATTGTAAAAAGATAAACTAACCTCTGTTACGATCTATTGTCCTACCCCCACACGAGTTTGACGTATAGGTCGTGAATCGGGCCACGTCCGTGTTTACACTGTGTGAGTTACTTATAAAGTCTGAAAACTGACATTCGTGGAATGACGAGTGTTCTCTCCACCTGACTTTTTTATCATAAATCCTCAGTAGTCGTATATCCACCTCGGTATTTTTACGAGTACTTCGTTTTGGTAACCCAACTCGTTTTACTTCCGATGATCCTTGGAACGAATCCACCTTATTAACCTGTCTTCAGTTTAATATCAGTGAACTTTCCTTTCCTTCATCGTCGTCAATTATATCTACCACGAAAGGGTGGTCTCAGACCGAGACTTCCCCTCCTTTCTCCTTTCCAGTCCCCCCGGGACATCATTAAAAATTTATTGTAGTAAGTACATACTATGTCCGAAAGAACCGACTTAATCCTCCTAAATGTCCAGTAAATTTCCAGTGAATGTCCAGTAAGGAATTTTACCGTTCCTTTAGCCTCGACAAATCATAGATGGATATTTTATTAGTGTCCGAAACTTACTTATCATTCCATATCTGTAAACACGAGTCAACGAGTCACCACAGGTTGAGAAACACTGGGATACCCGACGTCGCACGGTCCGAGGAGACAGGTACCCTAAGAGGTCCGTTCCTATGACCTTACCCAACGGTAAAGGAAGAGGTCCCTTAGAAGGGGTAGAGACCTGGTCCTTATCTAAGCGTCAGAGGACACCAAGGACGAAACCGTCCGTCCAAGAAATGACGAGTCGGTGAACCCTTAGGGGTATGTGTCAATTTGGTCTGAAAACTTACGTTTATTCAACAATTACTTTGAGAAGTTGATTCGCAAAGAATAAAAATACGAACCCCATCCTCATGTAAGTTAAACATAAAAGAAAGTTATCAAGTTTTTATAGGAACTCATATGAATTAGATATAAAATTAACAAGTCTTCATATGAACTCATATGAATTAGGCATAAAAGAAAGTTAACAAGTTAAAATGTAGACAAATTGTTCTGACCAACGGTCACGGTACACTGGACAATCCCGAGGTGGGGTCGTATTCTCCGAAAAGATACAGATCATACTTCCCGTCTCTCCTTCCCTCTGCACATACGTTAAAGACCCGCTATTCTAATGTCGATATAACTGAAATCCCGACATATTTTAGTCAAGATTTTAGTCTGACCCAAATTGGTGGGAGAGGGAAAGATTCTAGTTTAGTCGTGTTCAGTGGTGAAGGATAAGGAAATTTTCGGGTCTTTCCGAGTATTAAATCAGACTGTAACGAGGACCTCGTGTGTCGTCTGTTATCGGTAATGTAAGAAGGAAAAGGAAAAGGATACAGTGAAAGGGTCGAGTCAAAGATTTACAAAAATAGTGTGCGGATGTTGCTTTTTGACAGTTTCGGCGAACCAATCCTCGAGCACCAGATGAAACGGACTTTGGATACCCACCCCCACCTCCCCACCATTCACCCAGATTCACCGGAACTCCAGAAACCCGTCTTTTTCCAGAACCTTCGACACTCGGATCGTCGGGGAATTGTGGGGTTCAAACGTTTAGGCTGAACCAACCACCACTTTAGATTTCGGACCTAAGTGCAAGAGGAAGTCAAACGCGTGACCCCCAGTCGCCGTCTATTGGCGGGTCCGTGTTCACGAGAGGCCCGTCCTCCCCGCCTCCCTTCGTCTTTGACGGAAAACACCCAAACAGTTTCCTTTTAGACAGGATTTCTTTTAATTAAATGGTGTCCACCGAATGGGGCCCCTCTCCCCGCAAAGGTCCGGGTGGCACCGCAACAAACCATTTATTCCTACGAACGAGCCACGGACGAGGGCCTTTCCGCGAGGACGTGAGGGCACGGGACCCCCGACCCTGATCCCGAACCTCAAATGACAGACGTCCTAGTCAAAGAGGGGGTCCCTACTACGTCCCCGATGCGACAAGGGACGCGGACCACCGGCCCCGTGGGCCCGCCACCGCCGGCCAAGGCGCGCCACGCACGCGACCCCGAACCGGCGAGGCGGGCGAAAGAGCACCTCGGCCCGCGTCGCACAGCGGCGGCGAGAGGCGACGGCGCGCGGGGCCTTCCGAGGGGTACCGGTCGGGCGCGGGGCGGCGGCGCCGGGAGCAGGGAGTCCATGGGTCTGGTGTCCGAAACCGCCCCCACCCTCATCCTCACCCCCACCCCGTCTAGCCTGGGGTCCGAGAGCCTTCAGGTGGCCGGACCGCCCCGCGCGTCGACGACAAAGGGCGTGGTAGGACGGAGCGAAACGTGGTGGTACGACAGAGGTAGGCCCTCAGAGGAGAAAGGGGTAGGGACGGGGTTTAGACCTCAGGGTCACACGCTTGCGGAGCCTCTCCGGGGGCGGTCGGTCTAGATTTTCAGGGCGGCCACTGGACGAGGCCTCGCTCCGCGCCTGTCGGCGGCCCTTGCACTCCCAGCGGTACCTTAGGCGAAACCACCTTCTCCACCCCCGCCGCCCCTCCCCCCGCCCCCTCGTCTCCCTTGCCTTAAAGACCCGACGGTCTTGACTGTCGGTGTAGGACGCACGGAAGCGGTGGGGTTTTATAAAACGGGCATCGGAAAACGGAGGGACTTAGGAAAAGAAGGAGAGAAGGGATCACTACATCGTCTAATCCAAAAAACACAAAAAAAAACAAACAAACAAACAAAAGAACTTCCAGTCATGGAAAAGGACAAGCTGGACAAAGGCAACGCAGGAATTCACAAAAATTTTAAAATGGGGGAGTAAGGTACTCAAGACAGGAATTGCTCACTGGAACGCGGACGTAACCTCCTGGGATGGGCACCTCTTTTACCAAGTGAGACCAGGGGTAGCGAAAAGGTCCGAACGATAACACGCGGGCACTAGCTGTTCTGGTGCTCCGACTCACGCGGGTCCTCTAAAGAGACAATTACCGAAATTCGGGATTAGATCTGATAAAGGAGCCTATTTTCCCTCTGTTAATGAAAGAACAAGAAACGACCACTTGGGACCGCGAAGTCCCTCTTGGACCTTAAATTGGTCAGACGAGCTTCGGTCGCCACCTCCTGTTTTTGTCGGCGCTGGAGGCTGTCCCGTCTTTCTCCTGTCGAGAGCGTCCTGCGAGAGGAAACCCCGACCACGGACCCACAAACTAAGAGGAAAGGGTCAAACGAACCCCTGGTCTGGGCTCGCGTCGCTTCCCACACTACCACTCACTATAACTAATGGGGTCTGGGATCACTCTGTGGATCAAAATGAATTACCTAAATTAAGAAGAAATTCCTGACGTTATTACCTACGAGACGTCTTCCATGGCCTCTTCCGCCTAGGTTTCTCGGCCACCTCTGAAAGTTCCATTCAATGAACGGTCTCCGATTCACTTTGTCGTCAAATCAACTTATGTCGGTAAAGAACAACTCTAAACCCCCGTCAAAAGAGGCGTGTCCAAATATGTTATTAAATTTATTCGACGGTACGTAAAATTTAAGGTGAGGAGACCCCTTTTTCAGCATACCCCTCGTCACATCCTATCAGTATATTTTAAGGCCCGTCAAATAACGAATAAAGTACTTAATATTTTCAAAAGAACCTTTTATTGGTCAAGCACTGAAAGTGGAACTCCAAATGGACTAATATATTATGAAAATTGGGAAGTGGGATAAACACCTTTTGCGATTTGAGTAAACAAAGAAGAAATTCGTCGTCGATTGTAAAATATCATTTTTTTTTTTTTCCAACATAAAGGAAGTAAAGAGAGATTTAAGACCCCAAATATATAATTTATTGGAGCATGAAGTGTCTCCTTATCACTCTTCGTTCTCTTTTTCTTGGAACACTTCATAAAATTTTTAGTATTCTTGTATTTACATTCCAAATAATAGTAAAAGAGGAATCAAGTAATAGAGGTGGATAAGGACTGAGGAGGTCCGGTACCTCTAAAAAAGGAGGCACCGAAAAGAAAAAAGGAGGAAGACGAGAATACGGACAAAGTCAGTGACAGTTAACAGTAGGTATCGTGTCTCACAGGATTACTAGAGTGTAGGACCGTCCCAAGTCTCTACCTACTCTGAACGAGTAGTTAAAGTGTGTATGGGTCGAGAATGTTACACGGCCCCTGACACGATCCGTAATCTTTAGGTTTCTATTTAAATTCCATTCTAGAGATGAGAGTCCTAAAAAATTTTTAGTTCTATACTATATCATTAAAGGAATGATTTTACAAACACTCAAATAAACAAGTACAATAAGGAACAGGAAATTTCTATCACAGGAGATTGGGTTGTCATCTATCTATATGAGACGATCAGATACTTCTGATTCAAGATTATGTAAAATCCCTGAATCTACAACTCTATACCTAGGAACTTTCTTACTTTATTTTTCCTAAGGAGGAACTATTAGAGATTCCCAGTAGAATATATCATTTAAGGAGTGACCGATATATCTAATTACTTTTTTAAAGGGATTTCCGAAAATATGAAAACATGTATCTTAACAAACGTTTCACTTCCCAATTAAGTAGTACATTTATTAGAAGAGAAACAATTAAATTTAAAGATATGAAATCTAAAATCAATTCCCTTCACATAACTATAAGAGGTCCGGTCTTATGGCCTCACCCATCGGAAAGAGAAGAGGTCCCCTAGAAGGGTTGGGTCCTTAGGTTGGTGCCAGAGGACGTAACGTCTACCTAAGAAATGGTTGACTCGATAGTCCCTTCGGGTAACTATAAGACACGAATACATAAACGTATAGTTTTGTAGTCACCATTAACACCAACTTAAGTGTCACGTTACACTACTCCGTTTACTTTTTACTTTGGCTATTAAACACCCCGTTTTTTTATCATCTAAAACATCCTGGTATAACCGAAACCTGAAAAAGATAGAGGAAGAACTAGTGGAGTAAATATTGAAATTTAACGGAAAACTAGAGAGAACCCCTCAAAGGTATAATATAGGGAAGAGGGTAAAACTATGTCAGTAAAAAAAAAATTGAAAGATAAAATATAACCTCATATTGGCTAATTGTCACGACACTATCAAAGTCCACCTGACGTTTTCCTAAGTAAGTATGTATATGTACAACTATGTCATTAAAATTTCATTCCTTTGGTAAAAGGCTCTCAGGCCATTACTATACGGAATAATGACTTTTTAGGATCCCTTAGAAAGACACCTGAGGTCCCAATAGAAACAAAGTTCCTCCAGTTAACACTGAAGGAAGGAGACGAGGGTGTCGGGTTTAAGAGAGGTGTCGGGAATGAGAGAGTAGGCATGTTGAAGGAATAATCTAAAAAAAATTCACAGAGATTTACTATTGTTTACATCGTGGCTACCGAAAGGTTCATCTCGTTCTGTCTACGTGAACAAAATTTCAATACGTTAAAGTTTCCCGAAGGGTCCACCGTGTCACCATTTCTTAGACGGACGGTCACGTTCTCTGTGTTTTCTGTGTCCAGACTATGGACCCAGCCCTTCTAGGACCTCCTCCTCTACCGTTGTGTAAGGTCATAAGAACGGACCCTTCAGGACTGTCGACATTAGGTCTCTCTCGGAAACTTTCAAATTCACGGTTGAGTCTCTTCATGACTACCGTTAACCTACAACGAACTTAAGTCTCGATTATTATCAGGAGTCCCCGAGAATTGGATCAACGTGATCGGACCACGTACGAAGGGGTAGAGTCTCGTTTACCAAGGGGTTGGTGTGTAAAACACAGTTCTTTACCAACAAAAAATTATATGGGAAAAAACCAGTATAAAGTACAACAAAGTGTCAGGTCAGTAACACCGGAAGGTTTAAAAAGGTGTTCGCATACAATACTCTGTAGGACTGAAACTTTAGTAACCTCTTGAAACCTCGTAATCCTTCTCTGTCTCATTAGTACTTCCTCTTTTATTGTACAATGTTTATAACAATACAACAGGTAGAAATCTTTCCTTGATATCCTTTTTCTACTGAAGATTTCTTGGGACTATTTTTAACACGTATTTTAAACAAAGAAAATGTGCTCACGAGAAAAGGAGAAACTTGACATGGAGTGTAGATGAGTTTGGTCAGTGTGTGGACGTATAGCGAACGAATGAAAACTTAAAGTAAGTTGACATAGTGGAGTAACTAATCTAAATCAAAAGAATCCATTAAAGAAAAAGGTAAGTCCAATTGTCGACAATAAAAATCAAAGGTCTTAACGGCCTTAAAAACAGTTATTTCCTTTTAACCTCAAGAACTACTTTAAGACTTCCATGGATAATCACACGATAAAATGTTTCGACGTGCATCCTCGTTAGGAGTACATATTTAGTCTTACAATCTCCCAACGTTAAGTGAAGTAATTGTTTAATGTACAGAATGTTCTTCTACATCATCAAATGACTTTCCTTTGATTATGGATCGTTATATTAGTGAATAAAAACTAAAGTTCGTTGAATTGATCATAATCGTTTAATAATGTCATCGTGATCAACTTGAATTTTTGTATTTTTTCCGAAACGGTAATTGTCACTCAGGGTGGGTAACACCCACCAGAATCTTCATAAAACTTCTCTCCTAAGTCTTTTCATATAAGATCCGGGTCTAATAATAAGTTCAATTGAGAGATTCCCAAACTTTAGTACTGTTATCTTGGCAGAAAACACTAAATACCATTCATGTCCAAAAACAAAAGTCAAAACAAAAATGATATCGTCACATAATACGACTCTATAGGTTTTGGTACTTCTAGTTAGGTCCAAATCACTCCAAATCTTGTCTTAATCAGTTTGTATAAACTATACTATGACACAATTTACTCTCCGGTTATACTAGTTCTCTTTACTGAGAAAGGGTTAACAAATTCAGTTAGGTTCCCTGAAATATCTCCTTTGATTCGTGAACCCTCTCACTCGACAGATATAGTTTACCAACGTACTCTTTACCCATTCCGTTCACTAACCACCAATCTTTCGACTCCTGTGGGGTCTGCTGACCCAACCCATCCCCAAGATCAAAGGGGAGAATGACGACCTCCTTCTTCCCTCCCTCAACTCTATTCGACCTCCACGGAATACAAGTTAAAATGTGCACCTTCTTTATTACCTTTTTTTCTCTACTCTCACCCTTCCGTAGACATCGGCTCAAAATCAGGAAGATAGACAAGGGTACAATCTGTTTCCGTATATTTGTTCGTAAGGATTCATGACTCCGTGACCCGATTACACATGTGGGTCATGTCGGGATCTGCACGAGTCAACGATTCAACAAAGACTGAGAAAACGCTGGGGTACCTGACATCGGACGGTCCGAAGAGACAGGTACCCTAAGAGGTCCGTTTTTATGACCTCACCTAACGGTACGGGAGGAGGTCCCCTAGAAAGACTCGGTCCCTAGCTTGGACACAGAGTACGTAGAGACACAGAGGACGTAGAGACACAGAGGACGTAACCATTGCCTAAAGTGACTCGATGGACCCTTCGGAGTACCTGTCGGGGTCTGTATAAGGAATAATGGTCTTGAGACGAAAACAAACGTCAAGAGACTGGTTGGGACTTACTGTTTGGACGTAAAGTTGGAGGGGACGTCGATTTCTATAGTTACACTATGTAAAGATTGGTTATTCCGTATTCCCTTAAAGACTCTTTTAAAACGAAAACGATAGTTTCCCATGACTAAACAGACCCTAACAGGAAAAGGAGGGGAAAGAAACCTGAAACTAATCTAGGAACCCGAAGGGTCCACTGCGATCACCATTTCTTATGTGGACGGTTACGCCCTCTACGCCCAAGTCAGGGACCCAACCTTTCTAGAGGACCTCCTTCTCTACTGTTGGGTGAGGTCCTAAGAACGGACCTCTTAAGGTACCTGTCTCTTCGGACCACCCGATGCCAGGTACCCCGACGTTTCTCAGCCTGTGCTGACTTCACTGAATCGTATGTGTGTTACTTAAACGGTCGTCACCAGTAGAGACTTTTCACATTTACACTAACGGTCCATTTCCAATCTCTAAAAATGAAAAGTAAAAAGAAAGGAAGAAAATCATCTTAAAAAACTTATTTAATTACTAACTCTTCAGTCCTTCATCTTTCGTTATACTTATAGTCTGTATCCATGGGTTAAAACTTCCTTTATAACACACAAGGTAAAACCTGTATAAGTGAAACTCTACTGGTTCAAGTATACTAACACTCTCTCATGCACCGAAAGTGATTTTTAAGTGTCTAGGTACTCTAGACTTAGAGAAAACGACCAAGAGTCGGGAAGGACACGTGATCGGACAGGAAGTCTCAAAATTTGACTTCTCAAATTTGACCTTGACTACACCTCGGGGTGAAAACTCAGAGAAAAAGTGGTTAGAATCCCATCCCGTACCCGTAACTATAAAAAGAATTTTTTTTTTTTTTCTTTAGGAGGGTCCATTTAGTCGAGTCATCGGCTACGACCCTTGGTGACGACAAATTCAACTACTTTAAAAGTCCTCTTTACCATACCATACAAAGAGTCGGGACTGATGTCAATCTTAGGTGAACCTATTGAACTTGTTTGTTCGTGTCAGGACGAGGTAGGGAGGTCCTAAAATCTTACCACAGGCCGAAGCACAAAAATTTTTGAAGGTGTTAATTCAGGTTGTAAAAAAGTCCTAACTCTTAGAGACTACGGTTCTCCTTTCACATCTCCGAGTCTCTTTTTCGAGTTGTAGTGGGTCTAAGAGAATAAAATGGTCACTTTGAGAGGAGGAAAGTTGAAACGAGGAACTACGAAGTATTTTTGTCTTCCTTTAATTTTGTACCATCGGTACGGAATTACCGAGGATGTTTGATGGTCCTTACCTCTCTATTTGAACCCAATGCAGTTGACGGTCGTCACAAACACCATTTCCAGGACCCCTTTATTCTTACTACCCCATGTTAGAACCAACGTATCTCCGTCTCATACACCTCTTGGCCTTACGGTTAGTCATATGTTACCCCACCCGAAGGGTCCAACGATCACCATTTCTTGGACGAGCGGTTACGTCCTCTGAGATCCCTGTACCCAAACTAGAAAGTCCTTCTAGGAGACCTCCTCCCGTACCGTTGAGTGAGGTCATAGGAACAGACCTCTTGGGGTACTTGTCTCCTCGGACCGCCCGATGTTAGACTTCCCAACGATCCTCAGCCTGTACTGACCAAGTTGAATCACACACGTGCACGTACGTGTGTGTGTGTGTGTGTGTGTGTGTGTGTGTGTGTGTGCGTGCGTGTGTCACCCCTTTAACCAAGAGAACCGGGGAGGGAAAGGATGAGGTCGTCAGTGTCTCGGCGATTCTAAAAGGACAGTTATGTGAAAGGGACGTAGGGACAGTGTGACTGAAACGGTAAAGGACATGGATGGGTCACACAAGGGTGGAGTCCCGGAAACGTGAACAAAGGAGATGGACTTTATGAAACGGGGATTTAGAGATGTACTGGATGACAGAAGTAAGTTCAGAGACGAGTTTACAGTGGAGTAGACCCTCCGGAAGGGATTGGGAAGGTAGATTTTATTCGTAAGACAAAGGGTGAGATAGGGAAATTTGAAACTAAAAAAAGTATCGTGACTAGTGAAGAACTGTAGACAAATAGAGGAATAAGAAAAAACAAACGAAAACGTTAACACCAACTAAAATAAAAAAAGGAAGTATTAAGAAATCAGAAAAAGTTTATAAACTATTCATTGTCTATGACGTGAATATTATTCCTTTTTTCACGATAAACACTTCCTTAAAATTTTTTGGTCATCCTTTTGAGATGTTCTATTAATCCGGTCGAGACTTAAAAGGTCCATAAACAATAGATATTAGTATTATATGGATGGAAGAAAAATAAATACAATTTTTAGAAAAAAAATTTAAATTAAATTAAACTAAAAAAATTATGGTTTTTGTAAAACACAAACTCATATCGGTTAATTGTTATGACACTATCAAAGTCCACTTATCGTCCTGAGTCGGTATGTATATGTACATAGGTAAGAGGGGGTTTGGGGGAGGACAGTTCCGACCGTGTAGGGGGACCGGGTTTGGTGAATAAGAAATATGACAAAAAGGGGGAGTGATTCTCTTCTCCAGAACAGAGTAAGGGAACCAAAGAAACACGGACCGTGTTATGTCCATGTATCATCGAGTTTTTAATAATCCAATTAAACCATGACTTAACCAACTTACCTGGATATGATCCCAAGATGAGACTCGATTCTGGGGACACACACGGTCCCTCGAAGAAAAAGACCAGTATAAACACGTCGGTTATTGTTTTGACTTCGACTCTGACCTTGTCGTGTTCGAAATAAGTAACCACTTCACCCTTGGGAGCGTTTAGTTGAAAAGTTGGGGTCAGTCCGTTTCTGTGGTTTACACATTCTCCTAACTTCATATTCCCTCCTTTGACCTTTCACACCCTTAATATTATAGGTACGCAATGGACTCTTGTCCTCACACCAAACCTGGGCCTTGACTATGTCGAGACGAAAAGTCAAGGATATACACCGAAAAGGGCGACAACCGTACCGTCAACAGTCGATAGTACCACGACCATCCACACAGTAAATCGACTACATAATGTCACTCACATGTCACTCCGGGTTCCAGATCACCTTCAGTTTAGAAGACGGTAGAACCAGGATCAACCAAGATTGGTCAAGACTTACTCATTGTGAACGAGTGTCACCGATGGTGAACAGGAGCTGACCGTCGCTCGCACCGTCTCTTCCTTCTGACTCGGGAACGTAGAACCATAGAGGACACGAACGAATCACGTCACGTCACGGACTCGGCGCCATGACCATGTCACAAGTGACTCACTTATTTTTCCGTTTTATGATTCTTATTATTTCGTCTATTCCTTCTTTGCTCATTCCCTTCCTTTTCTTTAGTGGGATGTCAAACTATACTCAGTTTCGGTATCAGAACAAAAATTTTCAAAGAGACATCTAACAACAACTTTATGATTACCATCACAACGGGTTACAACAGGTTGAGAAACGCTGGGCTACCTGATATCGGACGGTTTAAGGAGATAAGTACCTTAAGAGGTCCGTTCTGATGACCTCACCCATTGGTAAGGGAAGAGGTCCCCTGTAAGGCTGGTCCTTAGTTGGAACCAATCAACGGGTTACAACAGGTTGAGAAACGCTGGGCTACCTGATATCGGACGGTTTAAGGAGATAAGTACCTTAAGAGGTCCGTTCTGATGACCTCACCCATCGGTAAGGGAAGAGGTCCCCTAGTAAGGCTGGTCCTCAGTCGGAACCAGAGGACGTAACATCCAACAACCTTATGTCAACATATATAAGGTAACGGACAATCAAAGTACCGTTCCATCCCAATGACCCTTTGGATCTTTAGGGGTTTCCATCTTTCTGGAACACACTGACACAAGAGCAACTAATTGATCACTATCTTAACTGATGGATTATAATCTTTATCGTCTACCCTTCAGTTTGAAGTAAAAGGAAAAATTTTTGAATTTAACGAAATAATTTTGGTGTGTTAAATCTTGAATCATTAAAATGAAAACTTCTTGGTACGTTTAGTAACCAAAACAGAAACTTTTTTTCTTTCGGCTACAGACAACGGAAACTCCATAAATTCTACATAGGACTTAAGTACCTAATTCTTGAGTGGATGAGTGTCATAGAGGTGGGGTAAAAGTAGATGAAAGTAGAAAGACAAAAACAACACATAGAATGATGAAAGGGGACAATAATTCTTTGAAAACAATTACCACAATTATTCACTTTTAAACGTAACTCAAACAGAAGAACATAACGATATCAAGGTCTAAAAAGAATCGGGTCCTAAGGGGATCGGTGACTTTTTTTTTTTTTTTTGGTTTCGTTTTCGTGTTCACGAAGTAACATGTTCTTATGACACTTTGGTAAGTACATTATTTTTCACATACAATCCTAAAGTGAGAGAAATTTAGGACCGGTAGAAGACCCTTACTCAGACAGTAAGTGACACCTCACGTCGACTTTAGTTGGTTTACAATAAAAGTCATAGATTCTTTTGGAAATGACAACATACACGGTCCGTGACACGACCCCGACCTGTAAATTGACGTTCATGGGATCGATCTCAAGAATAGATTTGTCAGAGCTACCTGACCGTTTGACGAAAAAAAATTAAAGAAAAATTGACTTCCTACTAACCAAATGTATAACCAAACTAAAGACGGTATGCAGTCGTACTCAATCGGTTCCACATGTATATACAACCTCACCATTTCTTAGACGGACGATATGTCCTCTGTGTTCAAGCTAGGGACCCAGTCCTTCTAGGGGACCTCCTCCCGTCGGGTGAGGTCATAAGAACGGACCTCTTAGGGTGCCTGTCTCCTCGGGCCGTCCGATGTCAGGTACCTCAGCGTTCTCAGTCTGTGTTGAATCGCTGGTTTGGCGGTGGTGGCGTCCACTATTGACTTCGATACCTTCACTTACTTTGACGGACCGCCCGATGTCAGGCATCCCAGCGTTTCTCAGCCTGAGTGACTTCGCTAAATCGTGTGTGTGTACAACAGGAAATACGAAATACGAAGTAACATTACCTTCGAAAGACCAACAAAATTTTATTTATCGTAAAACCTGGATTTATAATGAGATTTTAATTGACTAAGTATTATATAGTTTGGTGTTTCCACCGACATTTCGTCACTTAATTAGTCTATATTGATCCAGTAAGTTTTTTATTACTATTCTCCACTACTATGTTTCGCTTCAGGACTTCAAGACATAAACGAAACACCCCCACCCCTTTACTGATGAAACACATAACTTTCTTTACTTCAGACTGGAAGGATTGTCGGACTAGTGTCGGACTTGAACAGGAACCAAGTAAAACCCAAATTCATTCAGACTTACGCGGAAGGGGACACCAAACACAGTCGACAAGATCAATAACATTTCAATCACTACGATAACAAACACTAGGCCTACACATACACCACCAGTAAACATTAACCGTTCGGCCGACACCTCTCGACCACGTCGCCCCGACACACTTCAACAAAGGATAATGAGAATAAATAGAAAGAAACTTATTCCCCAGGAAACAAGTGACAAAGGAGTTGTGTCTTATCTCCTAAATATAGAATCACAAGTTAGAGATGAAGACAAAAGTTGCTCCTTTTGTAAACGAAGTGACGACGGACAGAGGATGGTACATGGGTCTCCCAAAACCTTCGACGACGGTTCTTAAGAAACTCCCTCGGCCTCATATTGGTAGGGTTCTCTAAGTCAAGAATCACTGTAAGAAAAATCAAATTATTCAGTAACACTCACGACGACAAAACTAAGATTCTGGGCGGGAAGAAGAAAGGGCTTACAAGATGTGCCCAGATTACTACCTTCACTTCTTTATAAAAGAAGAAAATCGTACTAAACTGAGGTAGATGATAAAGCAGGGTCAAAGATTTGCAGTGACTTTTTAAAAACCAAGACTATAAACAAACCATCATATGTAACGTTTATTAACAAAACAAAACAAAACAAAAAACCAACGTAGAACGTCGAAGACCCTAGAATCGAGGGTTGGATTGGAGACCTGACGGTCCCTTAAGGGATGCAACGTCTCTATACTTTGTTCTCTAAGACTTACCTCCGTACCAAAAAGAACCGAGTGGATCACAACAATTCAAAGACTCAATCAACGGTTGTAAATTTTCAATTTACTAAAGTGAAAAATTACCGGTCACTGAATTTAAGACAGAAAAATGAGAGACGGAGGAGATCAACCACCTACAAGTCAATGAAAAGAAATTACCACGACTGAAAGAAGGGGTCCGACTTCTAGATTATTAGTGTGCTCGGTGGCAAAATTTCCTTTTTGGTCTGGGGTCATGAGACCAAAAACCTTGTCAAAAATGTCTAGTGTACAATTGTCACCTCACCAGGAACCTCGAACCTACCCTCTTTGGTGCGTAGTTTGGAGAAGTTTTGGAGAGTAACGTAGGCCCAAGTAGCCGAAACGTGATACGACACCTTCATTCATGAACCTTTAATTACTACCACCGTATAACCAGAAGTCACACCAATGATTCATCGAAGGAGACGAGTTTCTCGAGATCCCGTCACACCAGAAATGGTATAATTGATCTCCGTTAGTATTCACAGACATATTTGTCAACCTAACTTCCACTCAGAATTGATTAAAAAGTCTAATAGAACTTAAAAATTTTACAGTTAACTTTTTAGTACATCCACCATTCGTGTGAGATCCCACATCTCTTATCTTTATATTACAAAACGTGTACTTTGAACATTGTAACCGAATATCATAATAGTCTTTTAATAAACCTTGTTTACCCTTCCTGTCTTTTAATCGTTAGTTTATCGGACATGACAATTATAGAGTGATTCAGTGACGAGAATCTAGAGGATTACTAACTGTTACCTAGTAATCCATGTCATAATATAAATATAAAATTACGACTGACGTACCAAAATACTGTCGTTATTGAATAATACGTACAATTCCCCGTAAATTAATTTACAGTCGGAAGTTCGTACTTACCTTATTAATATTCGTAATTCACAATTTATCTTCTACGAAAGACACCAGGAAGAATCCTATGTGTGAATCGGTTCATATGTTATATAAGGGACAAGGGACACACCGAAGGGACCACCGAGTCACCATTTCTTAAACGGACGTTATGTCCTCTGGGTCCAAGTTAGGGACCCATCCCTTCTAGGGGACCTCTTCCTTTACCGTTGGGTGAGGTCATAAGAACAGACCCTTTAGGGTACATGTCTCTTCACAACGTCTGACGACAGTGAGTAAAAATTATATAACCTATAGAAAGGATCTTATAACCCTAAGTTCTTAGTTCGTCACCGGATAATAAATTCCCCGACTTTCTACCTTTATCATTTATAAGTATAACTATAACTATTTTATTGATGTAAACAAATAACTTTAGGACGTTATACGGGAGATGACCCATGGAACATACCCAGTCGAGAAGATTAACAAAATTCACTCTTTTTACATCAATTAGTAAGTCTAAGACCTCAATTTGTAGGACCCAAGTCTAGGACAGATCTCAGCATAATAAAACTGGGTGTTTAATTGTACGTATATCAGAGGAACCTGTAGAAAGAGAAGGTGATTAGTCGGGGTAAAAAACAAAGCAAACCAAAACAAAAATCTCGATTTTGATGTACTCCAAAACAACTAAAGTTTACATAAAAAACTATTTTTTCACTTTTCACTTTCACATTCAACGAGTCAGTACAGACTGACAAACGTTGGGGCCCCTGACATGTCACTTAAGAGGTCCGGTCTTATGACCTTACTCATGGGAAGGGGAAGAGGTTCCCTAGAAGGGTTGGGTCCCTAGTTTGGGTCCAGAAGGTGTAACGTCCGTTTAAGAAATGGTCAACTCGGTGTTGCCTTCGGGTTCTTAGGACCTCACCCATCGGGTAGAGAAGAGGTCATCTAGAAGGGCTGGTATTTATCACTGTGAAAGTGTATCACTTCCTCTCTTTACCTTCACACTCATCCCTTGGATCTACTTTCTTTTACTTTAAAATACTGTACATGAAGTAAAAGTTCAATTCTATTTATAGATCACTCTATTTCCTATTAAACTTTTTCACCTGTTGTGTGATAAATTACCTATGAATATTTCCTTACGGGTTTATCGATGGTAGGTCCGTTTCTTTACCTGTCGAACTCATAGGGTCTTTGTAAGAAACATGGGGAAGATACAGTATTTGGGACATAAAAGACCGTGATGAAAATACTACTAAAAAGAAACGAAAAGTGAAACCTAATACACATGGAGATTGTGATGTCAAAACGGAGAAAAACATTCACATTAATATATTTGTATATATAACGTACACACACGTGTACGTGTGCATAGATAACAAACTCGAGTTATAATACACTCTAGATAGGTAGGTCCTGGTTAGGATTACAGACACCCGAGACCCTGTTTTTATTTTTGTCTCTGTAGGGTATCAGATGGGAGAGAGAAAGAAAGTTAGGACTGAGTAGGACACACTGTTCCCCGGAAAACGCGTGTGTGTATCTACGGGTGGGGTGGACGTTTGTCTACTGGGAACCGGTAGGGAACCTGAATCTACGTTCGTAGGATCACTGGGACAGACAAGAATTCTCTAGTCTTCAGGACGAGTCTGGGACTTTTATCCTAGTCCCGGTAAACCCGTCCCTTAAGTCCCTTAGGGATCTTGACTCATAAACCTCAGACAGATCTTTTCCCAGGTCAGTTGATGAACGAGGTTCCTCCAGTGTTGACCCCCTTCTATCTCCACTCTCCGGGAGCTTTCACACTTTGAGTCCCGTCTCTGGACACAATCGGCTCAGAGTCCCACCATCCATGGTGTAGCATACAAGGAATATCGTCATCACAATACACTTATATAAGTCAGACAACAACTGAACCGTGGACAAGTCAAAGGAAGACACTTGTAAGAACATGTATCATACGACCACATGAACAAATGTACAAAGAAATTCAGTGGTCAAGAGCTTCACACCAGGTATCTCTGGGGGGGTCCGACGGGAAACTTCTCTAACGAATTCCATTTTGAGAAGTGTCATTATGGTTCCATAATAAAAAGAAAGAGTGACACAACTGTAAGCATGGTCTATTGCGAAACGGTGGGTTGGAGACAATCAGTAACCTAACAAATAACGGCACGTACTGCCATATTTTTCTTACAGTCGAGATGAATTACAAGAGTTACTTCGTATTATTATTAACTCAAATAATTTAGAACTGAGAATGTATCTGTAAAATAAGACACACTCTTTTGTAGCAAAGTGTACTTCGTGAGACAACCTGACTTCACGGTACCAACTGAGTTCCTTTTCGTTGGCACACTAACAAAAACACACCACTTGAGTTGGCCGACGAAAAAGATGGACCGTGGTAACAAGGAGCTTTCTTGTTTCAACAAGTTTGAACACACACAAAAAAACTTTTACTTACTTTATTCGGACAGTGAAGTTCATTTTGTTACCTGATATAAATAACCGTCACCATTTTAAGATCGAGAGTTCACTTTTAACCTTAAAAACCTTTTAAACATAGGGGGTGGGAAAGGAGGACAATTTCTCCAGAATAAAACATAATATAACCACCAATGGTTACAAAACTACTATAACCATCAAAATCTTCCTCAATGGGAAACTTTCTAGACACATTGAGTCCGTTGGTCATAAAAAGGTTCACTCACAAGGTGCTATAATGTTTAAATAATACTCATTTCTAAGTAAGTTTCACGTCCTAAAGGGACCATCGGGTCACCAATTCCGAGGTACGAAGGTGACGTGACCCGTGTCCAAACTAGGGACCAGTCACTTGACTTAGGACGAACGACGTCGGTATTTTAATTTTTTGTTTGTTTTGGGGGTTTAGGGACTTCATGTAAAATTTTACTTTTTTTTTTTTTTGTTTGGATAAGGTTCATGTTCTATCCTAAAAACTACGCAGTCAAACCGATAACATTTGACTCCAGGGATCTTAAGGTAAAAAGCAAAGGACAGCCAAAACCTGACGTTCCTGTAAGAGAACACTTGGATCCTCCTGAAACCCTCCGTCACCAGTAAAACACCACACGTGTGCGGAAGAAGATCAGTAAGTCAGTTTGCGATTAGATCCACGGGAAACTTCCTTAAAACGTCTACACCAATTTCAGGGACTAACCAACTAAACTTCCATGGGTCTCCCTCTAATGACACCCACTCGGACTGGCGTCCTGTAAACACATCCAGACCGACGAGTGTACGTGAGTAAGAGAACGAGACAGAGAGAAGGACTCAGTCAACCCCTACCCGACGTCGAGTGTAGAGGACCAGGTCGGACGAACACCGGAAGACAAAGAGCCATGAATAGGATGTCTAAAACCTGAAACGAATCGGTCGGAGGTGTCTACGAAACCCGTTAAAGAAGATTATTTAGACATGTACAATATATATAAAGAGGACCAAGACAAAGAAGAGTCAACTTGGGACTGACTCTGGTAACCTAAAATTCTTTAATTGTCTCATATTTTTGAAGTGACTACCACAAAGTCTAAAACGTCACGTCGATTCGACATTCCCTAGTCGTCAACAGTTCAAAATCTCCTCATAGTCTCTAATTATCGGCACTAATAGACTTTTTCAATAGTGTTCATGAAAGAAGGAGTTGGTATATAGATATACTCTGACCTAAAAGAAACATATGAAATCGGTTTTAAAGAATAACGTTCTCTGACGTACGTCTTCGTCTATCCTCTTAGGTCGACAAAAAACAATTCGGTTTGCAATTTCTAAACGTTATTGCATTTTGTCTCGGTGTAAATTATAATTAGGAGAACCTTTTATATCTATTACACTTACTTTTATAAAATTGTAGTATCAGATAATAACAATTATTTATGTTAAAGAGTGATACCGATAACATTTATAACTATCTTATGAAAAATTTTATTTTCGAGAAACTCTGGAAATATTAAAAATTCTCACACTTCCGTGGACTGTGGTTTTTAGAAACTCTTTATGATGAACTCCCATATAGATCCTTACACAACGACCATAACTCGTATAGAAGTTAAAATACTCTTTCCCCTTTGAAAAGGTACCACTAATATGGTCAAAAATATGAGTGATCGGTACTTAACCGTTTATGTAAGTTAGTGTTGAGTAGTTGAAACGGTCAAGAATATCGGACTGAAACTTAAAAATCGAATAATTATTCTACTGTACAATAACACTATAATTAACGGTGAAGACTTCTCCAACTTGTGTAAAAGTTTACAAACAGTTAACCTAAAGTAAAAGAAACTCCACGGACGAACAAAGGTAGAAACGAGTGAGATAACACAAAGAAAGACTAAACAATCTTCATGAAATATATAAAACTCATATCCAGAATACAGTAAATATGTACAAAATTTATAGAAGAAGGCGTGAAACTGAAAAATAAGAGGGGTATTCAAAAACTACTGTTCTTCATTTAAAGTGAAAAACCCCTCCACTCCCCGATACGGTGTGTTAAACACCTAATAATCAAAGGGCTAGTCCCTAACTTGGGTCCGGTTCCGTCACTTTGGAGTCTTAAGATTGGTGATCCGGTGGTCCCTTAAGGTATAAAGTTAAAAATTTTCAACTTAAATAGTTAGAAACTAAATCCAAACCAAAACACAGAACAAATTTCTCAGAAAAAGATAAGGATCTAATACTTCTGTAGAAGGACATAATAACTAAAACAGGTAGTGTCAATCCAGAAATTAAAGTCTTCAACTAAAAACATACTTCATCCCCAGGTCAAAAAGAAAGACACACAGACAAAACAAAAGGATGTCTATGGGTTAACAGGGTCGTGGTAATTTCTTCCGAAAAAGGAAGACTACGTAGTGTCGTGTAGAATCGTGTATGCACTCCAAGACGAAGATCTAGAGATAAACGGAAGGTAACAGAACAGATAGACCTAGAGAGAAAACAAAGTAACAAAACGAACAGGCAGACCCGTTTTCGGTGTGACAGAAATAGAGGTTTAGTGATATTCCTCAGAAAAAATAAAAAATTTATTCCTCAGAACTACAGAGGATCCTGTCCAGGAAGACAAAGTGAGAAGTTCTCACGGAACCTATAAAGAACAAGAAAACGAAAAAGAATATCGAATCTAAGTCAAATAGTACAGTCAGTTTGAAAACACTAAGTCAAACAACGTTCTTTTTATTTACGGGGCTGTACTAAAAGTAAACCTAACGTAATGTAAAATACTCAGTCAACACCCTCTTAGCTGTAGAAATATAAAATAAAAAAATTAGGATTTCGTAAAATAAAAAAATTAGAAAACTAAAACTAATCTCATATCAGCTAATGGTTATAACTCTATCAAAGTTCACCCGTTGACTCCTGAGTCGGTACATACATGCACATAGGTAAGAGGGAGTTTGAGAGGAGGGTAAGTCCAACGGTGCATTGTGACTCACCTCAAGGGACGTGATAAGTAATCACGTCAGAAATATTATATCTTAGAAAGTTAGATACGTATACCCTAACGAAAGACGAAATCAATCCAGAATTTACTGAACCATTCAAAATATAAAAGGAATACAGAAAGTGAATACAATCTAAAAAGGGTGGATCCTTAACCAAAATTAAGATGGAATTTATCAAAAAAAAAAAAAGATTGACGACGACAATATACCCTTATATCAAAGAATAGACCAATGGAACGGATTTGTCTATTAAAGTTTTCTAATACAGTCAAAAAGACTTAAAAGATGTAAATTAGAAAAGACACAGAGTTCTAGATACTGTCAAAAAAAGAAGAGGATTGAAATATGAAGATAAAGTCCCAAAGAGTTCACTACGATCACCATTTCTTGGGAGGACGGTCACGTCCTCTGTATTCTCTACGCCCAAACTAGGGACCCAGCCTTTCTAGGGGACCGCAATAAAGTACTTGGAACGAAATGAAATAACCATCACGTTATAACTAAATTTCATAAGCATCAATGTCGTCCGTTACACACTACCGGAGTTAGACTTTCTTTTCGAGATTTAAAATAGTGAAATTATCTATTTGTTGTTCCTGGATGATATCGTGTCCTTTGATAAGTTATAGAACATTATTGGATATTACCTTTTCTCAGACTTTTTCCTATATATATATATATATACACACACACATATATATATTTGACTTAGTGAAACGACGTATGGACTACGACTCTGATTACGTAACATTTAGTTGATATGAAAAATTTTTTAACGGTAAAATTTATATTATAAACAACGTTTAAATAACTTCTTTCGGAAATAGTGAATTTCTTCTAAGATAAAAAGGAATCAATAACTCCTTTGAAAAAAATTTTTAGTATTTACTTACAAACCAAAATAGTCCACGTAAATAATATAGTCACAGTACTATATATCAAAAAAAATGTATTTGATAATTATATCACTTAAAGTATATAAAAGATTACAATTTGGTAACTGATAAGAACCCTATTTAGGTCGAATCAATCTGACAATAGGAAACATATAAAACGTAGAAGTAATAAGTTACTGTAATAGTATATTAGAAATACATTTAAACTTGGATATAGTTTACACATGTTAAAAATTTGACTTTATTTAACTTGGAATATTTCAATGTATGGAAGAAATAAAGGCCGTCACGAAGAACAGACTTTCAAACAAAACAATATATAAATCGTTATATTGGAGTGACCGAAGTAAAAATTTTGACAAATATACTGTAACGAAAAATACGAAAAAACAAAGTCTCAATAGTTGACTTAATTAGAATGTTGGTATAGAAAATTGGTTTCGAGATCAGAATAATGTCAATTATTTAATTGGTGTATAAACGTGAAATCGTTTTGTAGAGGAGAACACGAAAAACCAACACGAGGTCTTAAACATAAAGAAAAGAGAACATTCGAAACTCCGACATTCGTAGACTTCCGGGATAAAAAGTAAGAGTAAGTCGAATCGTATAAAAGATTAAAGGTAAGAAAAAGAAGAAATCGAGTGAGAAATTATAATTCATTACCCAAAGAAAAAAAGGTTTTACACATATACAATACCAATATAAAAACGAAAACTATAGATCGAATAGAATGTGTACACTTTTCTTGTACGGAAGACGTCCATCATACACGTCCCGAGACACAGGTGATTCAAACAACAAGGACAACAAGTTTAGTAGGTATAAAAATAAACAAAATTGGACAAACAATATAGTTAGTGAATCTCTTGGACACCATCTTTAAAGGGAAAAATTTTTTTTTAAAATAACTTCATATCAAGTAAATGTTACACCACAGTCGAAAACCAGATGTTGTTGTACTAAGTCGATACGTATATGTATGTAAGTAGGAAAAATCTAAGAAAAGGGTTTATCAAATAGTGTGTTTTTTTAAGGGTAATTTTACAAGCTAAAAAGGAGAAAAGATATATAAATAGTTATACGTGATTGAAGTTTCAGAAAAGTATAGGGAGGAGTCGTAAAACAAACACCGGGGTGGGATTCTTCCACCGTAACGGGATCGTTCTCAGAACTCGACGAACCAAAGACACTAAACCCTCCGACTTGGTGGAGGTCAGTGTATCTATAGGTGAGAGGTCTCAAGTATCCTCGGTCTATTTTACTTTTCTATGTCCCACAAAACCCTACCCAACCCCCGTCCCATGATACCCCCAGAAACTAAGGTAAAGACAAAACATCCGTCAATCAGGTGTAACACATCTGCACACACAATAAATTGGTACGTCGAGGACGTCATGTTTCGTATTGAGACTTAAGGGAGGTCTAGAACCACTATTTCCCTGAAGAAAGATAGGGTCCCTGATTTTGGTCAGACAGACCGAAAAGATCTAAATCCCAGACACAGTTATCGAAATGTACCACTTCCACTACTTCTCGGTATCTTTTCAGTCAAAAGTCTTGTACCCCTTACAAAAGTAAATAAATGGAAGATTGTAAATAAAAAGAAAATAGAAGTCAATAAACTTCCTAACTTCCGTAAAGCCCCTCATCTATTATTTTAAGCAGACAAAGCCGGTTTGGAGTTGTACCTATCCTACATGGCTAGGCGATACTCCCGGTGAAACGGCCATGCATTTAATCCTTAAAGAGAACATTACCCAGTGACTTAAGGTGGTTTACTTTGTAACGACTCATAAATCTAGTCATAAATGATATTTAGTATACTCATGACTTCAATAAAGACTAGACAAAAAGTTAGTCACTCCATTTTTACGTTCTTCATTGGCAGACCGTTAAGGTGTTAGATAAAGAAACACTCACAGACACTCCTAAATTACACATACACCTTCTATTATCCTGTTCCTTTTTAATACGGAGTCTGACTTTATTATTTTAAATTTCTGACATACTTCAACATCTTACTTTATGCCACATGGTGTGTCTATTAATCCCGCAAAAGGGATTAACGAATTCTACGATGATTTTTCATACGTCACTAAATTAATCAACAAAACTGTAAAATGGGGTTCAAAATAATTGAAAAAAAAAAATTTCCTATATTTTTACAAAAGAGTATCGGTGACCAAGGACTGATATGGTAACAAACAATACCTCGTCTTAAGTAAGACTCCACCCAACCTTCTGGGATTCCAAGTACGGATCCATCCTCCATTGAATCTAATGAAAGTAAGGAGCTCTGCACTTGTCCGACGGAAAGATTTGACTTTCTTCAGAAAAGAGGCAACTCTATAAAGTAAACAGGGACTGGAAGTGGACTTCCAGAAGTCAACTTCTTTGAGTTCACTACTGAGAAAAAAATCGGTCCGAGAAGGAAGAAGAAGGAAAAACAAAATAAAACCGACACGCCTAAGAAGCAACACCGTCCGTCCGAATCACCGGGGTGTCGTACACCCTAGAATCATGGGGATGGTCCCTAACTTGGGTGCAGAGGATGTAACCTTCCACCTAAGAATTGGTGACCTGGTGGTCCCTTCGGGAAGGAAAAAAGGAAAACGTTGGGTACGAAATGGGTGAAAGAAGTCTCCGGTATCATATCATCGTCTTCCTTGTAAGTCCATTAAAGAAAGTTAAGTCAGGATCAAGATGAGAAATGGACAATGTCTGTTTAGTAACCCTTTAGGAAAATTTTACTCCTGTCTTCTTTTCCCTTCATTGTAAATAACCTGTAGTTGCGACGGTGTTTGACGCAATACACCAAAATGTAAGAAACGTAAAAGTTAGCATCGTCACTCGGTGACGGTTCTTCCATACGGAACGTTTAAAATCGTCGTGGAAACGTGTCTAATTTTTCGAGTTCGGGTCTCTCCAATCTACTGAACGGATTTGAGTGTGTCTTATTTCCCTGTCCCATTCTTGCAACTACATTCAAAAATTTAGGGATCAGTTCAAGAAAGGTGATTTAGAATGGAGATCTGTCCTCATTCTCTTTGGGACATGAACTGTGTCCCTCGACCATACAGGGTCTACTAACCGTCAGGACTAAAGACCTTGCGACGATGTGACACTAACGATAATGTTCAATCATGAAGCATCGGTTTAGGACTACAGTACTTGAGATAAGTATACACAAAGACTGAATACAGATGGAACTTATTGGGTAGTGTAGAGAGACTTTCATACAAAGAAACGGGACGGTTTATTCATCTTTGATGAATAAAATATTCGACAGTGGATAAATCATGTATTTTGGGAAAAAGTGGAAGGACTTTATTTAATGAGAAACGAAAATGGGTAAAAGAATAACATAGTAACCAGAGAATGATTAAAAGTCCAATAGAATTGCAAAAGGTCAATGATAGGAAACAACCAATATGATGGTTTTTTGAAGTGGGTCGCACAGTGAAAAAAATAGAAAACTTCTTATCGACAAAATTTATCAGTTTAAAACAGACAAAAAAGGGAATTACTAAATACGAAATACAGAAAATAAATTCTTAAGACGAAATTCCACTGTCACTACGAAACATAAAAACAAAATATCTTTATAATTACAAAAGAGTGTAAATTCATACAGTAGTTGATGTCAACCATAAACCCAAACCATTCTCCATGCCTTGGTGAATAAATAGAAGGAATACACTGATTAGATAGTAAGGTAGTGTTAAACTCCTCCTTTTCAGTGTCTTTTTTAACGAACCAAAATATAATAATCAATATTTAAAATATATAGATAACCGAATGAATATAAACCATGAAAAAAAAAAAAAAACCAGGTATGATGAACCGAAACGTGTTGGAATCAAGGGACTGGTCCCTAACTTGGACCCAGTGACGTCACTTTCGTGGTTCAGGATTGCTAACCTGGAGGTCCCTAAAGGAAGAATCATGAAAAATTGTCAGTTTCGAGAGTCCTCATAGTCAAGAATGACGATGTCACCTTTTTGCAACGTAATAAGTAACACAAAAAGTAAGGAAGTCCGCAAACTGTTCTTTCTCGAAAATCTCACATAAGTCGTCGAACACTTTAACCTACTCCTTACCCAGGGGATGAGTTGTAGACGCTCAGATATATAGGCAGGATGCAAGTAACCTTGACTCCACGTCTGGCTGAAGGATAAAGCCCCATGAAACCACCCGCTAATAGTAACAAATACGAACACACTTTGAAGATCATGCTTCAAACTTTATTGGGGGCTCATCGTAGTGACTACGAGGAAAGGGAACTAGTAATTCTGACATTTGTAAATGAAATTTCCCGGCCTATCAGTCATAAAATTCGAAACACTCGGTATACCAAAGACTGTGATGAGTCGCGACTGTGCACCATGTTTGTGTCGGTGTCGGTGGCGGTGGTTGTATTTACTCATTTCGTTCCTGGCTCCGACAAACGGAAAGGGATTCTGATTGGCGTCAGAGGAGTCAACTGGATAAACCCATCAAGAGGAGGTTCCATTCTCACCAGTACCAAAACTTTAAACCTCCTCTCGATAGAGGACAAAAAATTAGAAGTAAAAGAACTTCAGAACCCTAATGAACCATTCCTCACCCTCACTTCCTGTAAGAAGAGGGTATCTTTTACAACTTTTATTTCAAGTGTCACCCATAGTTCCTTTATGAACTCTCGATCTCTCTGTCCAAATTTGGTGCACCGATTCCCTAGAGGGTCAGCAAGTCAGATGACCAACGACTGGAAAGTTTTCTTCCTGTATGAACTTCACTGGTGCCGGTAGACACCCCCACTCACACACTATATTTTATACTTCTGGAACAGGGGCAGAGGAAGGAGACGACTCGTCCCAATCCGGGATACCTCTTACCCACTACACTCCCCCCTCTGACTAACATCTACCACCCACTCCTTCCATACCGCATACCTTTTACCCTGTCCCGTAACGATATCATCTCCGTAAAACGAGAGAGACCCCATTAACATACCAATGGTATAAAGGTGACCCAGTATACTTACATTCGTTATCTCTTTATATATTCCGGTCTCCTATCCATGGATTCACCAGGAAACCGTAGGAAAACTACGGAAAACTTTCTGATAATTCGTAGACCTATTACTTAAAGTATTTAACGTCAGAAGGATTATTGACAATTTCTTAACCTTATTAAATCTCAGTAGAAGAGGAATTCAAAGACTATAAAATCATAATAACTCAAAATTTTCCCGAAGGGACCACCGAATCTACCATTTCACAGATGGACGTTGCGTCCTCTGGAGCCAAGTTAGGGACCCAACCCTTCTAAGGGACCTCTTCCTTTACCGTTGGGTGAGGTCATCCTTCTTCGTCAAAAATTTTAAAAGTTTCGTGACGGAAGATCACTAGACCCCACGAAAGGGTAAGATTCTAGACTAAGAAGGTCAGAATCAAACAACTCTCAAAAACAGTATTTACCTCCGACCCAAGACAACTTACGAAAAAAATTTACAGAACTGTACTATTACACCAAAACAGGAATTAAGGTAATATTACATAATATAATTCAGTAGAAATCTACAATTTTGTTTGAACATAAGAACCCGATTTAGGATGAACTAATACCACTTATTAAATGTAATATAAAACGACATACGTAAAACGTTTATAAAACAATTCCTGAAAACACAGTCACGAATACCTTCAATAACCAGATATCAAAAGATTATATGGATCAAGACACTAAATCAGTTCAGAAATCCGAGGACTTTAAGACATTACATCTCAATCTGTTCGAAAATTCAGACTAAGACATCAGACCGACTATGAGGGTTATTAAGTGAAATAACTACCAGAAGTTTATAAAAGTATACTTAATGGGTCTATAACAAATTTTATGTGTATAAATATGGTTAGGGTTCTATAAGGTCAACTTATAAGACAACGAGTTGGTTTAAATTCTTGGAGTCACTGTTTTTAGGACGGTTTATCAGGGGAGGGTACCGTGAGATAGTCGAATATATAAACTAGTATGAAACTTAGAGTCTTAGTCCTTAAAAATTTATAGACGAAAGGTTCACCATTCGGTTCTTAACTTTCTTTTTTGACTATCGTAAACTATAGTCGTAACAAATACAAACCAACGATACAAACATAGTTGATCTTAGAAGATTAAGTACCATTTCCGTCCTTTTTTTGTTAGTGGTCCGTAAGTCTTACTCGTACACTGTTTATCGTAAGTCATTTCGTCTATCTAAATTTGTAAACGTCTGGGGTGTTTACAACATATCAAGTCAGACCATTAATAGTGTGGAACGGAAAGGTACCATAGATGTAAACTATGTACTCTGCTTCCGCCCTCCTAACCAACCACGGGTACCCAAGGTCCAGTCACCCTAGGAAGATAGACCGGCTGACTGAAAAAGGACGGAAGAATACAAAGAACGCAGAGACTACCGAGACAGCACAGAGACGGAAGTGTCTTAACGTCCTGGCGGAGATATAGACAATAGACCATAAAACCAGAATACACGTCTAGACCGACTGTAGACAGTAGAGTAGAAGAAAAGTACCAATAGAATTGACTAATTCACCCAGAAAATAGATTCTCAATGAAACTCAGCCCATTACAAATTTCACTACATTGGTGGTTGAAACATGCTCCAGAGATCAGAGACCATACCGTGAGTGAACACATATCTCTTATAAGACATAAGAAGTTTTCTGTATAAAGATGACCCGGGGTCGAATTGGATTTATTAGATTTAGGTACCTAGGTTCTAGTTTGTGAGACGAAAATTTATTTCAGAGGTCTCTAAAAATTTTTTGAACGTTAACTTAGCGGTAGGGTTCAGAACACTTTCTTAATTTTTATACACAGCGTCAGAAATTGTGAAATAAAGGAGGTCCTTGACGTTTGATCATGGTTCCACCTTTATAAAAATAGAAACTTTTAAAGTGAAGTAGGATTCCCGTCTTCACAACAAAAGTGAAAGGACTCGACACTGTATCTGACAATAATTAATGACGAAGAGTGTGAGTCATTCCGAATCATCGACGGTATATTAGACTCTCATTGAGACTGTGGTTGAATACTTAAAGTAATGTAAAAGGTTCCATGACACGAAATGTACAGAATATTAGTTTTCAAAGAAGTAAAATTTTTAATAAAATGGATTCAGACTGAGAAACGCTGGGGTAACTGACATCGGACGGTCCCAGGAGACAGGGACCCTAACAGGTCCGTTCTTATGACCGCACCTATCGGTAAGGCAAGAGGACTCCTAGAAAGACTGGGTCCCTAGCTTGGACCCAGAGGAAATAACGTCCGGCTAAGAAACGGTAGACTCGATGTCCTTTCAGGATTATGGATACATGGTCACAAAGACATATTAAGAAGTGCCGAAGGCCGGAAAAAACTATTATTAACCTAAGTAATGATTTTAGGAAACTCTAAATCCTACCATTATTTGTCTTCTCATAAATAACCCTGTACATAATTATTGATTAATTAATTGATTAATTTATCGGTCGCTCATCTCTAACAACTTTTTTGAAAAAAACATGTCAAATGTAATAATTTTTTTTTACGACTTGTCATAATGTATTCGAAAAACATTTTATATCTCTAATTTTAGTAAGTACTAGGGTTTGTATAAAACTATAATTTTCTCTTAAAACCACCGAGTCACCATTTTTTTAGAAGGACGGTTACGTCCTTTGGACCTAAGTTAGGGAGTAGACCCTTCTAGGGTTTCGGACACGTCGTGTTGACAACTCGGGCACGAGACCTCGGGCCCTTGGTGTTGACGACTCGGGATCGCGACATTGATGACTTCGGGTACGTGGGATCTCGGGCACAAGGTGTTGTCCTCTTCGGCGGTGTTGATCTCTCATTGGGGACGAGCGGTGTTGATCTCTCTCCAGGTGTACCGTCACTTCTGGGTCGTCTTGGTTTTTATTTAAAATTTTTTCTCTTAAAGTCGTAGTAGATTTAGTTATAGAAGACTTTATAAATGGCCATCAATTCTTGAATCTTTAATTTTCGTCCTCACAAAGTTTGACGACGACTAACAATTAAGTTTTAATCTATTTTGGACTTTAGTATAAATTTAATTTTTTTAAGTACCTGGACAGTAAGAAAAGGAAAATAGTGGAACATTTCAGAAATATAAGGTATATATTAAAATGGATATCAGTATTGTTAAAGGTACTTTTCTTAAGGGAAATAAGTATCGGGAATAAATAAATACGAATATGTAGAATAAGAAAAGGGAAGTGTTAATCGGAGATTTACTTTCTTAGACTTGTCTAAACTTTTGACCAATAGTCCGGTCATTAAACATTAGTAAGTGAACCCAAAACAGGTATGAAATTTACATAAGAAAACGTCAGGAAAAACTCTAATATATACATAGAGTAAGACGACAATATGTGGTGGAATTTTAGAATGAACGTATTGACAATTGTACAAAACATAATTGTCGGGGGAAAAATCATAGAAGTTTAGAGTTAATAGACAAAAATCTCTATGTCGAACAAACGTAACTAAAACCAGACACTACTAGTCGAACGACAATAGTCCGGTGAGGGGGTATAGGAGAACTCCGACAAGAACAAGAAAGTCGTAATAGTGTCCTCTACTATCGATAAACAATAAGAGACATAAAAATGAAACTTCACAACCACGTGAATCAATTATTACTATAGGGAGTCAAGTATGGTGAATGGTAAAACCCCGTCTTACACTGGTAGAGAAACAAAAAAAAATAAGGGAAAAGATAGGGAAGAAAGTCAGAGACCTTTAGTAAGAGTACATAACTTACTTGTAAGAAAACCAAATATATACAAAATTCATAGAGAATAATGGAACGACGACGACGACGATTTAGTGAAGTCAGCACAGGTTGAGACACGTTGGGGTATCTGCCGTCGAGTGGTCCGAGGGACCAGGGACCCTAAAAGGTCCGTTTTTGTGACCTCACCCAACGGTAAAGGAAGAGGTTACGTACTTTCACTTTTCACTTTCACTTCAGCGAGTCAGCACAGGCTGAGAATTGTTGGGGTACCTGACGTCGGGTGGTCCGAGGAGACAGGAACCCGAAAAGGTCCGTTCTCATGACCTCACCCCACGGCAACGGAAGAGGTAGAATAATGGAACCTGGGGGTATTAATTTTAAATATATTTACCAAAACAGGGTGTGTGGAATGACACAGAGAATTACAAAAGGGAGGTACGATACAAAGAGTAAAGATAGGTCCAATAATACATATCCAGGTCAGGTAGTGGAAAAAAATTTTTACAAAATAAAACATAACCCGACATCGGTCAATTGTTTGTTACAACATTATCAAAATCCACTTGTCGTTTCCCTGAGTCGGTATATATACGTACATAGGTAAGAGGACGTTTGAGGGGAGGGTAGATCCGACGGGGTATTGTAACTGGTCTCAAGATATACAATATGTCGTCCAGTGACAACCAATAGGTAAAATTTATATCGTCACACGTCTACAGGTAGGGATTGACAGGGAAAGAGGGTAGAAGGGGGGTCGTTGGTCTTCAAGTAAGAGTTTCAGACACTTAGACAAAACTTTCATTCAAGTAAAGATAATGAAGAAAAGTCTAAAGTGTATTATTCCTAGAATATACTATAAAGAAGAAGACAGACTGAATCAAGTGAGTCTTACTATGAGAGCCCCAGGTAGGTACAACGACGTTTGAAGAAAGAAAGAGAGAGATATGTGTGTGTGTGGGGGTGTAGAAATAGGTAAGGAGACAGTAAATAGGTAAGGTACCCGTAAATCCAACGAAGGTACAGAACCAATAACATTCGTCACGACGTTACTTGTACCCCCACGTACATATAAAACCCCAGTATAAAAAGAGACCTATCTACGGGACCTCACCCTATAGTCCCAGTATACTATTCAGATAAAAATAAAAAAATTCCTCGAAGGTAAGACAAGAGGGATCACTGACATGGACCTCTTCCGTTACCGTTGGGTGAGGTCACAAGAACGGACCTCTTAGGGTCCCTGTCTCCTCGGATCACCCGACGGTAGATACCCCAGCGCGTCTCAGCCTGTGCTGACTTCGCTGAATCGTCGTCGTCGTCGTCGTCACCGACATGGTCAAATGTAGGGGTCGTTTTCACCTCTTCCTAAGGGAAGAGAGGTGTGGGTAAGGTCGTAATAAACACCTGAGAAACTACTATCTGTAAGACCGACCACATTCCACTATAGAGTAAAATCAAAACTAAACAGAAAGAGTTTATTGATCGTTACAACTCGTAGAAAAGTACATGGATGACCGGTAGACATACAGAAGAAACCTCTTTACAGACAACTCCAGAAGACGGGTAAACAGTTAACCCAACAAACAAAACCACGACAATTCACAGTACTCGACAAACATTTAAAACCTCTGATTAGGGTTACCAGTATAGTAAACGTTTATAAAAGAGGGTTAGACACCCAACAGAAAAACAAAACACAAAGGAAACGACACGTTTTCGAAAACACAAATTCATCCAGGGAACACAAATAAAAACCAAAATAAAGGTAATAAGACCCTCTCTGTCAGGTACTGAAGATTGAGATAACTCAAGGGGTACGACCTGTACATGATGTAAAACAGGATCAAGAAAATACCCTAAAGTGAAGGGACAGGGGAATATACTATGACGTTACTCGTCAAACTTTTATGTATTGAATCACTTAACGACTTTCTCAATGGTAAAGGGACTTTCTATGGGATCCGAGCGGAATGAAAAGTTAGAGTTCTTTCAGGACGGAGGAAAACAAGTCCCTTTAGGACAAAGAGACTACTTTGTGTCACCGGGTCAGACGACAGTATAGGTAGGGGACTGTAACACTTCGAGAGGACTCACGACCCGCGCTGCGTATCCCGGGAAGGACGTGTTTAACTGTCGTCGGGGCACTCCTCCACGGTAACCGTAGCGAAATCTCTACTTCTTTGACTCCGATGGGTCCACTTTAGTCTTGGGGAAACGAGACAAGACCTCGTAGGGAATACCCGACCAGAACCTTACGCCACGATTCGTTTTGGTGGAGGGACGGAAGTACCTTGAGTCACAGAGTACCTCGAACACCTCACAGTCTAGGTACTTACTTACATAACCATCTACCTCCAGTGAAAACACTTCTTCACCCCCACACTAAGATATTCTCACGAATACCTTTACATTGAGTCTACCCTGATTATTAAAGAAAGGATAAAAAACAGAAAAGAAACCATCGAATAAAACTGTTCGTACTGTTACGGTTAGAGGTGAAATTGGGACGTGGGGTAGAAAAAATTTTGATAAAGAAATAAAAACCGACAGGACCCAGAAAGAACGAAGTACCCGAAAAGAGATCAACGTCGCGTGTGCGAAGAGCAACGGACCGAAGACGTCTCTTACCGAGACCTCGTGTCCGAGTTACCAACACCGTGTTGTCCGAATCCACGAGACTCCGTACACCCTAAAAGGACCTAGCCCCTAACTTGGACACGCAGGACGTAACCGTCTGTCTACGAAATGGTGACTCGGTGGTCCTTCGCGGGGGGACGGGGGGTAGAACATTATTACAATTCAGACGGAAACACAGACAAAACAAAGGAAGGGACTCGAGAGTCGAAAGAACGAGAGTTAATATAAACTGTTATTAGTGACGTCTAAAAGATATAACATGACACATAAAATGTCATACATTGTACATAGGTTATTGTGTCTACATCTCAGTACGATTCGGATTTAAAGTAAGTGTCACGAAGACTCAAATTCTTATAGTTAAAAGTGTACGTTGAACGGTCACATAAAGACCTTAAAATTCGCCCCTCCCTAAACTCCCTTCCTTTTGGAACCAGTTTTTAATTTTATCATAGTTTTCATATGTAACCTTTCTTTCAAAGGAAGGATGAGAATAAGACTAGGTCTCAGGTGACAAGTGGAAGAAGATTCGTTAAGGACAACGGTCAAAAGAGTATAGGAAGATCTCTATGTATAACTATTTATATGTATGGGTATGGACGAATGTACACAAACATACAATTCATAATCGGAAGAAAAAATATTCTACCGTCATTAAGAAAGAAGTTAAAAACGGTCATTAGTTCTAAAAATTTTTGATGTACTTTGTGTGGCTGAGGGTGGGTGGGACGGGGGTGGGGGACTGTGTGTTCCAAAATTTTCTATTTTTACTTTTAGACTCCTGGGTTGTGGGATAATTCTAATCTTATACAGATCCTGTGAACTGTGAGAAAATTTAGGAAAGGAAAGTGGAGAGGATGGGAGGGATCATGTCAGTACGTCGGTAGGGATGAGGGGACCCCGGTGTACAGATGTTTACCTGTAAACTCAATAAAGGTTGACAAGATTTATTTCGACAAGACGTGTAGAAACTTAAATAGAATACCATCTGTATGTATGTATGTAGAGAAATCACATGGAGGCTCTACTTAACGACCCGGTCTCCACTATAAGTATGTGTGTATATTAATATATACTATATACTTTTATATAGATACAGAAATGATTGATGACGGTCAAAAAATTTCACAAACATGGTAAAGTGAGGGTGGTCGTTACATACTTTCAAGGTAAACGGAGTATAAGGACGATTGTAACCACAATAGAATCATTAAAACGGGTAAGTCACCGGAATAGAGAAACACCAAAATTAAAAGAGAAGAGACTCCGGTTTAATACAACTCATGGAAAAGTGTATGACTGACAGTCTTTAGGAAAATACTTCACGGAAATGCTCAGAAAATGGCAATTTTATAGTCAAACAGGTGTAAAACGAGAGTAAAAGGATTGACATTCGATAAAGTAACATGTAATACGGTATGAATCAACTTATGTCCTACGGTATTTAATACTCCGTCGCGACAAAATCCGTGACTACACCTTTATGTAACGGTTAATGTGGTACCGTGCCGTGAAAAGATCTATCACGACTCACTAACACTTACTCAGTATGGACAGAGAGTAAAAAACTTTACGTATAACAAAAGACTCTTTTAGACATCAAAGAGGACGGTAGTCCACGTGACGAGTTGAACACTGTCCGTATAAATAAAAATGTACATAGAATTATTGTTTTCGATTGTCGTAATAGAATATCCAAAGACGACTGGTATCCAGGGTAATCTTCTGAACCAACAACGAAACGTTCTTTTATAACTTAACGTGACAAATTGTAATAATTGTGAAATGATCGCACACTCTACTCACGTTAACACACCATCAAAGGTCTACAAGTTCGACCAAAATCTTTTCCGTCTCCTTGGTCTCTAGTTTAACGGCTGTAGGTGACCTAGTAGTTTTTTTTGTTCTCTCAAGGTCTTTTTGTAGATAAAGACGAAATAACTGATACGGTTTCGGAAACTGACACACGTAGTGTTATTTGACACCTTTTAAGACTTTCTCTATCCTTATGGTCTGGTGGACTGGACGGAGAACTCTTTGGACATACGTCAGTCCTTCGTTGTCAATCTTGACCTGTACCTTGTTGTCTGACCAAGGTTTATCCTTTTCCTCATGTAGTTCCGACATATAACAGTGGGACGAATAAATTGAACATACGTCTTATGTAGTACTCTTTACGACCCGACCTACTTCGTGTTCGACCTTAGTTCTAACGGCCCTCTTTATAGTTATTGGAGTCTATACGTCTACTGTGGTGGGAATACTGTCTTTCACTTCTCCTTGAGTTTTCGGAGAACTACTTTCACTTTCTCCTGTCGCTTTTTCAACCGAACGAGTCGTAAGTCTTTTGCTTCTAGTACCGTAGACCAGGGTAGTGAAGTACCCTTTATCTACCCCTTTGTCACCTTTGTCACAGTCTGAAATAAAACCCCCCGAGGTTTTAGTGACGTCTACCACTGACGTCGGTACTTTAATTTTCTGCGAATGAGGAACCCTCCTTTCAATACTGGTTGGATCTCTCGTATAAGTTTTCGTCTCTGTAATGAAACGGTCGTTTCCAGACATACCAGTTCCGACACCAAAAAGGTTACCAGTACATACCTACACTCTCAACTTGACACTTCTTTCGACTCGTGGTTTCTTAACTACGAAAACTTGACACCACAACCTCTTCTGTGAACGCTCAGGGTACTTGACGTTCCGCTAGGTTGGTCAGGTAAGATTTCCTCTAGTTGGGACCCACAAGAAACCTTCCTTACTACGATTTCGACTTTGAGGTCATGAAACCGGTGGAGTACGTTTCTCGACTGAGTAACCTTTTCTGAGACTACGACCCTCACTAACTCCCGTCCTCCTTTTCCCCTACTGTCTCCTACTCCACCGACCTACCGTAGTGCCTTAGTTACCTGTACTCAGACTCACTTGAGGCACTCAACCACTACCTGTCCCTCCGGACCACACGACGTTAAGTACCCCAACGTTTCTCAGTCCGTGTTGACTCGCTGACTTGACTTGACTTGACTTGTAATTATGTGTATAAACAAAGTGATTATGGTTTATGTACAGGGTAAGGACAAAACGAAGAAACATCATTAAAAAACTACGATTTAGTCTACGTCAAAAAACTTCTGTAAGACATACCGGATAAGTTGTAAAGATCGGAGTGGTTACGGGTATCTGATAACCTTAACGGTAGTCATACTTGTCGATAAAGATTCAGACTTGTTGAAAGGGTACTAACGAGGAATCGGTCATCGTTAATATTTTACGACACGGGTCTAAAAACTGTGTAATTTACATTTTTTCATCTGTAGAATCTTAGACACTTTCTCACCACAGTAAATATATTGGTCACAGGATAACTAGTTGGTAATACAACAGTTATATTGTCTGTATTCTTGACATTAATTAACTATGTCACACGTCGTATCCTTTTTAACTTAAACCTGGAAATTTTTCACGTCTGAAAGAAATGTTGTAAATACGATATCTGCATAGGGGATCACGTGTATTTCTGTCTGTAAGTTCCTATAAGTAATGTCGAGTGTTTTAAACGAATCTAAAAATATTCTCATTCTCCTTTCTACAGGTCAAAACGAAACCCCGGTAATGACGACCAATCACTGGTAAACAACCCTACTCCCTTGCACTTCCTCTCCTAAAATAAACAACCTCACTGTTACCCATCTTAGTTCTCAAGTCAGAACCTGCACCCTTAAAGTCGGTCACTATAGTTCAACCACCCACCTATGTGGTCTGACCTTAAGTCCTCTCTAAACCCTCAAATTCACGATGTAAAAATAGAAATCGTGTTTTACGGAAATGTCAGACCCCGAACCTACTCCAAGAGTTCCTTTATCGACATCTCTCTCCACAATTCTTCCGTTCCTTACTCTAGACTCCGTCCGGTCGTACATCTCTTTCCCTCTCCTTCTCCTTAGTCGATTCCCCAGACTCTTCATCGTCGGACCTTTCATCTTTCTTTTTGTTCTCCGGAACCACAAGACACGGTTTACTTCTCGTACCTCTGCGTCACTTGACACCGCGCAGGGTGGGTGTCCTGGTCACGGTGCTTCGGGTTCTGGACTATTGACCTAAACTGTTGCACCTCAGGAACCCCGAGAATTTGTAGAAAGTCACCCCACCACCCTGACCTTCGGACTTACAGCACCTGATCATCTCCTACTCTCCTCCCTCCAACACTAACACTCATACGTAATTGGAACACTCCTTAAGACGCGACATCACGTCGTCTCTACCCACCCATGAACCGTCCCCCCGTCCACTACTTCCCTCTCACAAAAAAACTCCGGTATCCACTCTACCTCACAAAGATTCGACTACAGTCACTGGATCTTCCTTCTCCTTTGACTAGTTTATCAGTGTTCTAAAGGGGTCAAGATGAAGACAGTACGTAGATGAAGACTTCCACTGTCACACTCGTCCGTCACGGTACATGTCCTACCTCCCTGTAGGTTCATGGGGGACGGAACGAGGAGCCGAACGCCAAGAGGTGCACTGTAAGTCCAGTGGCCTCCCGAGAAAGCACTCCCACCGTAGGAAGGGGGAAGGAGTCGGTTGAGTGTCCGACTCCGATGACGTCAACGGTCGAGGGAGACAACCAGAATGGACAACGAGTCAAGGTTCGGGTCACGGAACGAACCGAGTCAGGTGATTTGGTTAGACCTACCTTAGGACGACAGGTCCAAACTCGTGACTCCGATCCAGTCACTCCCCCTGGGACCAAGACTCCGCCATCGTAGGACACCGTAAAAGGACCGTAGGTCTCTTTCCCGACCGTCTGTAAACGACAATTTCCGGTCCACACACACATGTACGACTCACAAAAGTCAACACAGGTTAAGAAACACTGGGGCACCTGGTACCGGACGGTCCAAGGAGACAAGTACCTTAAGAGGTCCTTTCTTATGACCTTACCCAATGGTACGGGAGGAGGTCTAGAAGGACTGGGTCCCGAACTGGGGTGCAGAGAACTACAGAGGACGTAACCACCCACCCAAGAAATGGTGATCGTGGTGGACCCTTCGGTCCATCAATTTATAAAAACCGAAACACAAGGAACGTTGATAAGTGGAGACGGAAACATCGTTTTTTTGTCGTTATCCGGCGTGTACTTACTTTCTTACACAAGGTCACTTTGAATTTTGACTGTCATCCGACTTTAAACGACTGGGAACTAGGACTCAATGAAATCTTCCCTTTACTTCGTACCGAAAGGATTCTCACTAAGTAAAACCGAGAGGAACCCATGAAGGAGTAGGGTATAAGAATCGGTAAATGAATTATTAAATACGACTTTAAAGATAAATACAAAGTGTAAATGGTTGGATATAAAAGGTGTAACAGTCATGTCCTTAGGAACGGAAAAAAGGTTCCTGGTTGTGTAAGAGGTGCCAAGGTTGTGACTCACAAATGATCAAGTAACGAGTCTAGATGTTAGTAAAATTACAGTAGACTTACAGGACATTTAACCATATACAACTTAAATAAATGGTAATAATGATAATAGTACAAAATAAATAAATTTTTATCATTTTTAACCATAAATAACGTACGTATTTTTTCTAGTCTGGGACCCTTGAAAGTTGTCTATAGATTAAATTAGGAATGAGATTGGACCACTCGATAATCATATAATAGTGACGGAAATGTATTATAATCTAACATTTCACAAGATCAGAAAGAGTGGACTCGAAATCAAAAGAAAATTGACACAAAAAGAAAAAATTTAAAATTGTAATTGAAAAATAACTTTTTAACTCTTTTTTTTTTCTCGACTCACCAATCGGACAGATTATAATTTACATATAACAGAAAGAGAAACTTATCCTGACTCTTTGTTTGAGTCGGGACAGGGGATGGACAAAATATCGTCCAGAGTCTTTTAAGAGCCGCAAACAAAAGGGGTACTATAAGAAAGTCACAGATATAATTGATGAGTAATCAGACTTCCGGTCGTAATTTCCTTTAGTTCGTCCTTTGTCCTTGCACAAGAGATACTGTAGTTGAGTTGTCTATTCCTAATTGTAGTCGAAAAATTTTTATTTTATTAAGCTTAAAGGATTCATCAATAGATCCAACCAAAGTATCGGGAAAAGGTATTTACAGAATGATTCTACCGGTTGTCAAATAGGTTACAGATCAGTCATGGACCAGATTATTTGTTGTCTCCTACGAAACACATCCCCGTTTCTTCCAGGACGTGAAGTACCTCACGTGTCTACGGACTCACCATCTCTTAATTTATTCGTCAACATTCTTTCGTACTACCCATAAAACAGATGTAAACTCCTTCACGACCTACGACATTATGGCACATTGTGTGCGTGGATCCGAACATTGACCTCGAGTAAAGGACTTCACTGTCAATCTACTGTAAATTTATCTCTAACTTCCCAAACACAATGGATCTCTCTCCCCAACAAAGTTAGCCAAACACAACGGTGTCTTTCACTTTCACAATCAGCAGGTTGAGAAACGTTAGGGGACCTGACATCAGGCGGTCCGAGGAGACAGGTACCTTAAGAGGTCCGTTCTTATGACCACCTCACCCAACGGTAAAGGAGGAGGTCCCCTAGGAGGGCTAAGTACCTAACTTGTGTGTAGAGGGTGTAACACCCGTCTAAGAAATGATGGACTCGGTGTCCCTCCGGACCACGGTGTTGTCTTAAAGTTTCTACTCCTTGAGCCCTAGAATCAAAGGATTCACTTTCACTTCAACGAGTCAGCACAGGTTGAGAAACGTTGGGGTACCTGATATCGCATGGTCCGAGGAGGAAGGTACCCTAAAAGGTCCGTTCTTATGACCTCACCCAACGGTAAAGGAAGAGGTCCTCTAGAAGGGTTGGGTCCCTTCTAGAAGGGTTGGCCCAAAGGGTGTAACATCCGTCTACGAAATGGTATGAAAGGGGGACGTCACCTTCACGTCTCAGAATTAGTGACCTGGCGGCACCTTCCGGGTGTCTAGTCCACGGAATTGGTGGCCTTAAGTAAAAGAGTCAAAACCTCCGACCTTCAGGTATCAGTTTCACACTTGTCTCAACCAGAAACCACTACGGTGTGAAGGAGCGAACATCCACAAGTGAAACAGTGAGATATCACCCTCCAGCGTCCCGTATATACGAGACCACAAAGAAGAATATTCCTATTGTCCTGATGGGTCCCCCGAGTCATCTCTTAGGTAGACGGTCACGTCCTCTGTGTTCTCTGAGCCCAACTAGACACCCAGTTCTTGTAGGGGACCTCCTCTTAAAACGTTGGGTGAGGTCATAATAACGGACCTTTTAAGGTACCTGTCTCCTCGGATCTCTCGGTGTTAAGTACCCCACCGTTTTTCAGTCTGTGCCGACTTGTGCGTGTCTCAGGGTGTCAGGGTTGTCCTAACCCTGCGGTCGGAAAATTGGAGTAAATTGAGATGGAGGCAATTTCGAAATAGAGGTTTATGTAAGTGTAACCCCCAATCCGGAAGATGGATATATAAAACTCATCCTTTCGTTCCTCCTTGGGATTTCCTAAGGTATACCAAACTCGTCTCCTACGTGTCTCATACTCTCACACCACTTCCGACTCCCACCTTCCTTCCAGACCAAACTTGAGAGAAGTGTAATCCTTTAGAGCTCTTAAAGTGACTAAATAAATAAATAAAAAAATGGGGAGAGAGTTTAAGACTATAGTTTTTTTTCTCGAGACCTGATTCTCATCTCCCTACAGGTCTCGAATTATTACTTTTGAGACCCACTTAGTAAACTCGGAGTCAAAGAAATCGAATCTTTATGAGGACCTAACAACCTAAAAGACGCTTTTACCGATACCTTACAGAACCTTTGGACTTTCATGGCACATTAATAACTCCCAACGATTAATAATAAAATTAGAATTTAGTCTGGTCGATCAAAAGGATATTTGTGTAGAGTACTGAAACCACAGGGAGGGGATACACTGAGTGTGACTTTGGGATTTACCCAGTGGCCGGTCAGGACACAAAGAATGTCGTAGGGGAATCAAGTAACAAGAACAACAACAAAAAAGGATTCTATCTTTGAATTGTTTTTTTCAATTAATTGGTTGAACCGACGTAACCTAGAATCAGCTCCGGCTACCCCTGAAAGTACCGCCGTCTACCTGAGACCAACCCCACGCTCCCAAATCAACGGGGTGTGGCAGACCCTAGAATGAATGGGTTGGTCCCTGGCTTGGGCACAAGGGACGTAACGTTTCACCTAAGAATTGGTGGACGGATGATCCCTAGGGTCAAGTCATAAGAAGTAGTAAAAGGGGAGATAGATTAGAAAAAATTCTTGACCGTCTTAAAAAAAAAATTAATCAGATGAGAAACCTAGTTTTTTTATTAAACCTCGTGGGATTTTTAAAGAAAAACTTCTTACAAGGGGTTAATAAAGATTAATATAAAAAAGAAGACGGGGAATTAACGGAACGGGTCGTCTCAGCGAGAGTTCGGAGATGTACCGTCGTCACGAAGAGACGGAAGGTCCGGTTTTGTACCTGCTGACTCATCTTGTACCTGATAATTCATCATGTAAAGACTTACATGTAAAGACTTACGGGCGACGTCTACCTAGTGGGATCTTCAGGACGGAAAGATATTTCGTTAAAAGATTCACCGTGTCTTCAGTAAAGGTGACACTTTACACAGAAATAAAAGGTAGTGTGAGTTAACGGGACAATAAAACACGTTTTACATGGGTGTGAATTACGAGTATATACATAAATAAAAACAATAAACACCCCATATTGAATTTTCTCATATATAAAATTGTATAGTCTTAAAGTTGAAGTTTCAGTTACACCAGGGAACTCTGTAATATTTGAAACGTAGATTTTAAAACATAAAGAGTAAAAGGCTCCCTAAAGAATTTTCGGGGAAAGTCAACAAATACATAACTTTATTAGGTTCTTTGATCATCTCCTCTTAAAAATTTTTTAGTCAGTTTTATTCCGTCACTTTGACCAGATGTATTGAATAGTCGACAATGATAGGTATAAAAAGAAATACATATACCGAAAATAAACTAAAGTTGGTCTTAGGACTAGAACTCTAGGATCTCACAACAAGTAACGGTAAACTAATTACAGTGCGATGATGAGAAATGACGTCCCTATCACGTCTTAAATTTAACGAAGGGTCCTTTCTTCCCTCTTGACTTCCTGTTTACGACTCCCCTCTTTGTCTAGGTTAGTGGTTCAAGGGAAGGACTAGGGTTTTCAATGTAAGATGAGTGAGAGCGAATACTTTGTCACACTAGTAAAAGTCATTTCAGTGTCAAGAAAAGTACCTTTCTATAAACTGCATTTATTAATAAATTCCTACTTCCACTGTGGTGATGAATTTCACGAACGTTTTATACTTAACTGAAACGAATTTAAAGTCTTGATTTTCAATCATGTGTATTTGTGTAAAAGAGAGTCGTACCTTTTTAAGATCAGATATTAGATGGACGAACGATTCTTACCACCACCACCAAATTAGGGAATCAGTACAGGTTGAGAAACGCTGGAATACCTGACATATGGGGTGATCCGAAGAGACAGGTACCCTAAAGGGTCCGTGCTTATGACCTTACCCTATTTCTATAACAAATTTCTAAAAATAGTTCTATAAGAAGAGATCTTTATCTAAATTAGACAATAAGACAAAAAGTAGACAAAAGAGAGATGACGGTGGATCACCTAATTTACGTTCAAATGGACAGTTAATTGTAGTTCCCTTCCTTTACTTATTGTACTTTAAATAGGTACTACTACTCAATAACAATGAAAAAAATCATCTCACATCCAACGTTTTTTATGTTCTCACTTTTTTCAGGTCCGTAAGTACACTATAGTTATTATTTTACGAATAGTCGAATAGGTATTTATTCCATAAAATAAATCTTGTAATCTTCGATCCATTTAATAACTATGACACAGGACGTATAACATAAAGATTTAATACAACTCTTCGAATTAAGGAATAATATTACCAGTTATTAAACAAAAAAATTACACTTCGAAGTTTCAGGGGGACTATACTTCACATGAATGAATTGACTGTCCATTTATTTTCACGTCTCTATTCTATCAGTTAAAAATAGTTTCAACCCTTCTTTCCGTCTATGCACACAATAAGACCCTTAAAGAAAAAGGTTTATTACTTTGGTCATTTTCGTTTACCTCAAATTCAGAGTAAGAAACATCCCCACTGGAAAAGTCGGAGGTGATTTCTTGTTTGGGTTTACTCGTTTTTTTTTGGTTTTGGACAACAATGAACGACCGACAAACCGACTTTCAAAAGTGACAACAGAGTCCAGGTCTCCTAGACAATTGTTTTATTCGGTACGCAATATATGTTTATTTGTTATGTTTATAAAGAATCTCTTGATAGATCAGATGAAAGTTATAAGATTGTATTTTCTTTTTTCTTTATCTTTGTCGTCTCCTCTCGTTATCTTGTATGTAGTGGTTTAACCTAAACGGTTGTAGGCATGAATTTGTCGTGACCCTTCAGAGCTCACTGTCGCCAGACCTCAAGTCAATCCTTTTCAAGGGTCCGTCGCACAGGCGAAACACCCACTCTGAAGTTTCTAAGGTAAAGAGGGTGAATATTAGGGTCCTACGTTTGACTATGCAAGAGTAGTCAAGTCAAGTCAGTGAGTCAGCACAGGCTGTGAAACTCCGTGGTACCTAACGTCGTGGGGTCCGAAGAGACAGGTAACGGTTAAGGGTCTCGAAAGAGCATTTGAGTACAGATAGCTCAGTCACTACGGTAGGTTGGTAGATAGAGTAGGACACAGTAGGGGAGGAGGACGGAGGTCAGAAAAGGTCGTAGTCCCAGAAAAGGTCACTCAGTCAAGAAACGTAGTCCACCGGTTTCATAACCTCGAAGTCGAAGTCGTAGTCAGGAAGGTTACTTATAAGTCCTAACTAAAGGAAATCCTAACTGACTAACCTAGAGGAACGTTAGACTTCCTGAGAGTTCTTAAAAGACGTTGTGGTGTCAAGTTTTCGTAGTTAAGAAGTCACGAGTCAAAAGAAAAACCAGGTCGAGAGTGTAAGTATGTACTGGTGACCTTTTCGGTATCGAAACTGATCTGCCTGGAAACAGCCGTTTCATTACAGAGACGAAAAATTATACGACAGATCCAACCAGTATTGAAAGGAAGGTTTCTCATTCGCAGAAAATTAAAGTACCGACGTCAGTGGTAGACGTCACTAAAACCTCGGGTTCTTTTATTTCAGACAGTGACAAAGGCAACAAAGAGGTAGATAAACGGTACTTCACTACCCTGGCCTACGGTACTAGAATCAAAAGCTTTACAACTCAACATTGTCGGTCGAAAAGGTGAGAAGAGAAAGTAGTTCTCTGAGAAGGGAAAGACGGTATTCTCACCACAGTAGACGTATAGACTCCAATAACTATTTAGTACTAGTTAGACGGTCGTTTTGACGTCGTTACCATAATGCAATTCAAAAATGTTACGACAAAGGAAAAAACCTCTTCCTTTACCGTTGGGTGAGGTCATCCGAACGGACCTCTTAGGGTACCTGTTTCCTTGGACCACCCGATGTCTCCGACTTTCCTGACTCGTTGATTGTGAACGAAACAATGCGTTTAGAACTTTACAATGATTCAGGATCCTCACCATCCGGTCTGGAGAAGTCTCCTGAACTGTTTAATGTTCTAGACGAGGGATAGATAGATAACACAAAGAGAAGATTGTGAGTGTCGTCCACACCGACTGTGGGTGTCGTCATCAGTCCCGACATAGGTACATCCAGTCTTCGTTCCAGCCTCCGGACGGGACGAAACAGAGACTTCGGATTTGTTCTGATAAATTAAAGGGATTGTGACTAAGTAAAGAAACAGAAAAAAAAAAAAAATTAAACTTGAAAAATAAAACGTAACCTCATATCGGATAATTGTTACAACACTGTCAAAGTCCACCTGTCGTTTCGCTGAGTCGGTATGTATCTGTACACAGGTAACAGGGGGTCTGAGGCGACGGTAGGTCCGACGGTGTATTGTAACTCGTCTCAAGGGACACGATATGAAATCTAGGAACAACTTATGTCAACGCACAAGAACAGTCAGGGTTTGTACGTTCGATAGGAAAGTGGGGTAGGAAGGGGGTACCGTTGGTATTCAAGTAATAAATTCAGACACTTGACTGAGTAAAGGAACTGAACCATAGACAGCGAGAAATAGGTAAAGGAAACCCCGGTCGGTTCGGGACACACTGGGGGGTCCAAGTGTGTGACACACTTACCTGAGTCGAAGGGTAAAGCATTCGGAGAGACCACCGTAGTCTTACGTGTACATGTTTGTGTAACATAGTCCGAGTGTGTAGAAAACGGATGGACTAAGAAGTAGACCCGCATTCATCACCCACTCCGAGGAACTCGATTTTCCACCGTCCTCTCCTCTAAATTAACTTTAAGTCTTTTTTTTTATATAGGGTCCGGGTGAAAATCGGTCAAAGTAATTTATAATGTTTTCAGTGCTTAACCGACTTAAACTCAGAGGAGGGTAATAAAAGTGTGGTCTAACGATGGGGTAGGTCCGTCTGATCCGAAGACAAAACTTCTGAGTTACATACATAAGATAACAGGTTCTCAATTATATTATCAGAATTAAACAAACGAATGGACGTACCGGATATTGATTGACATGTCCTATCGGGTCGTTGGAAATTACGGAAATCTTATACATCGGGAGTTTTGAAAAATCAGAGAGTTAAAAAGACAAATTTTTGGTTGACTCTCATTAATGAAAACACGACTTCTTTAAATACTAACGTAACAACCGAACACTAAAAGAGTCACAAACACCCCTTCCAACAAAAGAGAGAAACAGTAAGGATTATGCTTAAGGACTCAGGAAGCAGGACACAGAAAACCACCCGTCCCCGGGGCCCACCGCCCCTAAACAGAACAGACTACAGAAACAAAGATCACTTCGATGTCAAAACCACAGACAATAGACAGTGTCAGTCTATACGATTACCGTGAAAGAGGTCGGGTTCAGACGACCGTGGTCTCACAAGACTTGCTTCATCTTCCCGTTCAATCTCCTCGTCTACAATCCAAAGTGGGGGGTTTTGACTTTAGTACAGATCCAAGAAAGGAAAAAGTCAAGGGTTAGTCACGTTAGGACTTTCCAGAATATACCGATCAACAGTTTTCATATACCGATCAACCGTTACATGACCAGAAGGGTCCACCGAGTAACCATTTCTTAGACGACGGTTACGTCCACGGGGTCCTCTGCACCCAAGCTAGCGACCCAGTCCTTCCAGGGGACTTCCTCTTTTACCGTTGGGAGAGGTCATAAGAACGGAACCTATTAGGGTACCTGTCTCCTCGGACCGCTCGATGGCAGGTACTCCAGTGTTTCTCGGTCTGTCCTGACTCGTTGACTCGTGCGTGTTTTTTGGATGATTATTTTGTCACCTGTTTAAACGGAAAGGAAATTTTAGTATTGAGACTTTCGTTTCGTTTTACCTTGGTTCAGAACCACAAAAGAAGAATTTTCTGGTAGTCCGAAACACATTGAGTCGAAGTCTTCATTGTCGACAGTAAACACCGAAGACCCTCGACAACGTCTATACAAGATCTGAAACTCTGACCGTAGACGGAAAATCTAATTGTCAACACACGTGAAAATGATATAAGGTCGGAAGAGACCCTCAGTTCTTCGGCTGATTTCGGGACGAGAAACATTAGAACTCGGGTCACCCTGGAATAAAAAGGTCACCTTCGAAATTAGGACACAGGGACACCCGGTTGGGCTTCATACATTCTCGGACCTTTCCACCCTGGCCCCTGACGTTCTACCCTCCCATTCAACTAGACACAAAGACAGATTTCCTATCTCAGGGAACACTGGTAAATCAATACTGGTAAACTGAAGTTATGTTTAATATATATAATCATAAGTGTGACCTTACAAGTAAAAATAAAGCACACACCGGAAGTCACCAAACTTACACGATCGACAAACTTCCTATTGGAGACGCCGGGAAACATTCCCTCTTTGTAACTGACAATTGTGTATTCGTTCTTGATTTCATTGATTTGGTCCTTACTTTAGTCGCGAAACCTACTTGACGGGCCCTACGACCAGGGACCGGCGTCCGACTGTCAACCGTAAGCTCTCGTAGACCACAACCCCGCGTTCGAGAGTCAGCCGAGGTTCCTCGGGACAGACCCCTTCCACGGACGAAGTGACTTCACGACAGAAGTAAGGGCGTCTAACGTTGGTATAGACGACGGTTGACCGACACCCTGTCGGGACGAAACCGAGCCAGTCCGGTCAGAGTATCCGGTATACATCGACTGACCTTTATTTTCTCGTAAACTTTCACAATCTGTTAAAGTCCCCACCTGAACCGGTACTTAGCCCTTACGGGGCTGCCCACTTGTTCTTATCGGCCCAATGGGTCGGACCGAGAAGGAAACCTTCTCGTGGTCGACCGGACGTTCCACTGAGTCACCGTCAGAAGACCCGGGACCACGTTTGACATTTCAGAGTCTCGGGACCCTCTCTCTTTCCTACACCACGACTGTACGGTCTCTCTGGAACTGTCGACCGAAACTTGGGAGGTATCTGAAAGATAAAGAGTGAAAAAATAGGGGTTTTTCCGTACCACCATTTTACGATACAGGACAGTAGGGATGACCGTAAGTGAGTGATTGACGTAAGGGAGTAGCCCAGTCTTTTTAGGACTGCCACCACCGAATCAACGATCCCACATAGGCTGAGAACGTTGGCGTACCTGGCGTCGTAGGGTCCGAGAAGACAGGTACCTTAACAGGTCCGTTCTTATGATCTTATCTAACGGTAAAGGAAGAGGTCCCGTAGAAGGGTTGGGTCCCTAGTTTGGGTCCATAGGGCGTAACGTCCGTCTAAGAAATGACTGACTCGATACTCCCTTCGGGTCTTTTTTTTTCTTTTGTTAAGACTACCTCAAGTAATTTATGTGATTCAGTGAAATAAGGCACAACTAGAGGAAGGATTCAGGATCCGATCGGTCCAGTTTTTGAAAAAACAAATAAGAGAGTTACCGAAGAAATGAAAAGTCTGAATAAGTGTCTCGTATAGACATAATCAGATAATTTTGAAGAAAGGCACGTGTCACGCCATTTCGTTGTCAGAACTACTTCTCTATTGTATTTTAAAAAAGAAGAAATTTAGAATGAGAGATCGAGGGGGATGGACGGAACCCTTTTCTATTGTACCCCTGTGTTTGACGTCCCTTAGGAAATCAAACCACAGACCCGTCTACCAACAATGTTTCTACTATAACTCCGTCAGAGTATCTTATATACTAGTAATTTCTCGTTAATTTTTAGTTATGAAAGACATGTTGTGTCTCTGACTTGAGACCACAAGAGACTTGTTGATCATAAAGTTATAACAGAGTAGTCCATATTGTTCACATGGGGTGATTACACTCTACAATTATTCTTCCCTTTACCGTTAACTCCTTATTCTCAATATCTTCGAGACAAAAAACGAGTCCAAAAGACATTAGACTTTGAAGAGATTCTTTATTTCGGTTGATATTTTATTTAATGATCAAACTGAGTAATCCGAGTACACCTGGTCTTAGTCACCTGTAACTGAACTTTAAAGAATCTCTTCTCTCATAACCCGGAGTATGTATTTTCGTTTTAACCGTTCTCCCGTCCGTACTTCGTCTCTCACCTAAGCAGTGTTTGGGCGGACAACGAAGGTTCTCAAAGTTTCGAGAGACGAGGACATGAGGGTTGGACCTCCTTGTGTCCCTTTGTTTACTAAAACGTAGATGGCAGTAAGTCAAATCAATTCTTTCTGTAAACCGCCCTTGGAATCTAAATACATAATAACAAGAAAAGATCTGGACTGAATAAGTCACGACACGACCCGAATCAACGAGTCAGCACAGGCTGAGAAACGTTGGGGTACCTGACATCGGGAGGTCCGAGGAGACAGGTACCCGTAAGAGGTCCGTTCTTACGACTTTACCCAACGGTACGGGAGGAGGTTGAATAAGTTATCAATGGAAGATTAGAAAAAAATCATAGAGACATCAGTTAACCATCAATAATTTATAGATAACTGAAAGTGTTGGAGTTCTTAAAAGACGAAAGACAGATTCACTCAGACTCCTTCTCTCTCTTATATACATAAAAAATTTAAGATTCTAATTTAAAAAATTAGAATCTTGAAAAACTTGTCTAATTAAATTTAAGATTCGGAATCAAAGGAGTAACTATTTCACTCCCATTATTACGGGTGAAATGGACACTCCTACTTCCTCCTATTACACTTCACGGATCCTAGGACCGACCGTGAATCCCTCGAGAGTTGTTCATACCTCAATCTTGGACCGTCAAAGGTCACACCTAGACCCTTATTCTCTATGGGTATTTAGCACGTGTATAGACGTACTAGAATACGTTAATTCAGGAAAGAGGGAGTTCAGGAGTTTTCATATTATTGTAGACCCAACACAATTGTGTTAAACAACTTTATTACCCCAAGTCTTGGATCATGGGACGGACCATCCACCATGAGGGAGTTGTCTGTTATCAAATATAATACTCCGAGAGAAAGAAAGACCAAAATAGAGGACCTGAGAGAGGATCCTCATTAGTCAATCTAACGTGTGTCATCCTAAATGAGAAAACCTCCCTACATAAATTATAAGGATCAGAGGGTCTAAGGTGTAATTTTAATATACATCTGTCAAAAGGGTGAAAAAGTAAAAGGAGAAAGGAGGTTCCTGTATACAAAAGGAAGAATTATAACCGTCGTACACCTTCCTTCGGGTTCATATAATGGTTTCATAGTTATTGGGTCACCTGTAATTATTATGTCAAATGTGGACTCTCTCTTAAAACTATGTGTAAACATAACCCCCTTTTCGTGTGGATATTTACCTGAAGGGACCCGAGTCACCATTTCTTAGGTGAACAGTCACTCCGTCTACGTCCAAGTTAGGGACCCAGTCCTTCTAGGGGACCTCCTCTATGGGTGAGGTCATAAGCACGGACCCTTCAGGGTACCTGTCTCCTCCGTCCACCTGATGTCAGGTACCCCAGTGTTCTCTCAGCTTATATTGAATCGTCGATTTGTTCTTCATCTGTCATTTCTCGACGTAGGCCCGGACAACCGAGGTTCGGGTACGAGACAGATGTCTGAGGGACGTCCGACCAGACATGAGGAATTTTTCATAAGTAGTAACTTGGGTCACTGACGCATAAACGGTAATCAAGACTTATACCCACCAGACTACAAGATACCAGTAATTCTTACTTTCGGAGGACTTATAGTCTTAACACAGTAGAGGTCTGACTGATCATTAAATGTAAAGTAACGGACACAAAACTTCATATGTGCAACTCCCAGAAAATTTCCTTAGACTTATGGGACCACATTCATTTAGAGTAGTAAGGGGTCTAACATACTACAGACAAAGGGTAACGAAAGATCTTATTAAGTCAGTAATCAGTGATCAGAAACTCAATGTCCAGTCTTGTGATTGAGTTACGTAGAACTCATCTCTCCCCTTACTGACCGAGTACAATCATCCTACCGTCGACACCCGGTTATTCTCGAGCTTAGTAACAGTGGTCTAACGAAACGGGAACGCATACAGGACGAGCACGATGCAGGTGGGGTCAGAGAGAGAAGAGAGGAACGGGAGAGAACGGTAGGAAGGGGGTAGAGAACAGATTCGAAGACCGATACACAATCGTATTCCGAGAGGATTAAGTCTATAGAAGAGGAAACTTCCGACCACTAGTACCTATGCTCTCTGGGTCGTAGTATCGTCTGTTCGACGGTGGTAAGAGTTTCCCCTTTTGATGTAAAAAGTTTCCCAAAACATGTAACTTTACTTATTCACTCATTTGAGTTTCTTCTTGAGTACTCGTTGAATCAATGAACGGGTGGGAAAAGAAGTCGACACCATCCCCGTCCTACGATACTAACAGGTGGGTTCGTCTTACTGAACCGACGTATCCTTCCCGGGTCCTCTTATGTCACCCTTCTCTCCTCTTCGACACGTCTACTCTCACCGTACATCGGTGACACTATATACCGAAGACACAAATTCAATGTGAAACTGAATCCTTTATGATTTTTAAATTAGAACGGGTCTATATTTTCTCTAGTAAATTTTCCGGATCCACCCATAAAAGACCTTCCATTATTATTGTAATTAAAAAACCATCATACAAACTAACAAAGATACAAGAAGAACCCCGAAGTATCAGGTTCTTACCCAGATCCAAAAAAAGGATCAGGACTGACATGGAAGATTTTCGGTTCCTTTCACTTAATATATCGGTCTTCGTATCTTTCCGTTTGTTCGTAGTGTATATAAATTCCTGAGAGTACAAAATAGATTTCGTAACTAAGTATAAAATATAAGATGACTTATGAAAAGGGTAAATTCAAATTATTTTCTATTCAAATTTTATAATGAAGGAAAAGAGGATTTCACTTTCACTTCAACGAGTCAACACAGACTGAGAAACGCTAGGGTACCTGACATCAGAGGGTCCGAAGAGACAGGTACCCTAAAAGGTCCGTTCTCATGACCTCACCCAACGGTAAAGGAAGAGGTCCCCTATAAGGACTGGGTCCCTAGCTTGGGTCCAGAGGACGTAACGTCCGTCTGGAGACTCGGTGGTCCCTTCGGGGTCAGGAAAAGAGGATTCCGTTGTATATCAACCTCTTGAGTAATTACTCCTATCACTCTCGATCCGTAGTAATACTTACTTGGATGAATACGGTTTATTTTTAAATTCCATATTTTTCGTAATTATAAAGACAAATTAAATCTTCAGTAAAGAGGAAGGTTTACTATCTGGTAACAGTTTTATATAGAAGAAATTTTTCTTAAGGTTATATAGATTCAAAGAACAGAGAAATCAAACTTAAATAAGAGGTGCTCGGTACACATACACACACAATTTACAGTCAATATAGATTGTGAGACTGAATGTCTCCTTTCACGAGGGGATGGTTCAAATGAATTTGAAGATCCTCAGTCCATTGTTTACTTACTTACTTACTCATTTATTTAATGATAATATTTGATGTAACAGTAAGGTCCTTCTATACGGTACAAGGAAACTTATTAGGTTCCACTTATCATAACTAACTCTTTTTGTCCAAAAACCTTATGAAGAACCAATTTTAGTCCTTAAAAATCGGAGAACAGAATGAAAATCCCTTAAATCTGCAACTTGTTATCCATAAAGAACTAATATAACTTTCCATGGTCAATTTCGTGCCTCAACCACGAGACGATTACTTGTGTATATTGAACTATGTTCAATAAAGAGATTCGGAGTCACAGAGTAGACTTGGTTCCTTGATTACTAGTAGCACTTGAGTTATCACAAAACACCCCAAATTTACCTTATAAGAACAAGTCAGCGATTCAGTACACACTGAGAAACGCTGGGGGTAACTGACGTTGTGCGACCTGAAGACACAGGAAGTGACAGAGGCTCTTAAACGAATCTAAGTACAGGTAACTCAGTCACTACGATAGATTGGTCGAGTAGGGGACGACGGGAGAAGAGGAGAACGGAAGTTAGAAAGGGTCGTAGTACCAGAAAAGGTCACGTTTCTTGATCTTGTAATCTTGTTTCCCTTTTTAATCGTGCGGAGGTTTTACTTCATTAAGTATATGTTAACTAACCGTACCCTTTTTTTATGAGTTATTGAAAATTCACAACAACTGAACCGAGAAGTGGACACAAAAGAGAAAAGTTCAATCTTAACGTGTCGCAAAGAAACTAGAGAGAGAGGGTTTACTTACGCCAATCTGGTGTATCTAAGAGATTACACAAAGGAGATTATAATACGTCAATTGACCTCTCCTATATATTAATTCTTGGACCATGTAACTGATGTAGGTACGAACTTAATTTCTGAACGACCCTCCATCCCCGACTTCATATAAGTATTAGTACACAAAGGAGAAAGAATTTTCCTTAATACCGAGCAGAGAAAAACGGGTTACACTTCGTCACCTTTTACGCACAGTCGTCCAAGACACCGAGATACCTCTTCTATTAGTTTATTGACTTCAACCTTGATACTTAGAAAAAGAAATAACCTATTTACTTCTACCTCCATTGGGTGAGTCTAAAGTCGAGAGACGACAAAAAGTCAGTAAAAGTCACCCTAACCTCTCTTTTCTTGATTTTGGAATCTTGTTCTCTTGTTCCTCGTGTTAAGGTTCTGGAATTCTAAAAGACACGAAGACGACAGGTTCAAATGTACTCAACTGTCATAAATGTTTCTAAAGACCAAAACAAAAAACCGAAATCTACATGAATGAAAACTCAACAGTTGAATTCCTTAAATTTAGAGGTGATAAACTTTTACACGACGGAATAGGAAAAATAATAGAATAGTAAAAAGGACAGACTAATAAAGTCACCAGTGCATGGTACGTACGTACGTACGAGTCAACGAAGTCGGCACAGACTGAGAAACGTCGGAGTACCTAATCGGGCGATCCGAAGAGACGGGTACCGTAAAGGGTCCGTTCTTATGACCTCATCCAATGGTACAAGAGGAGGTCCCTGAGAAGGGTTGGGTTCCTAACTTGGGTGGAGAGGAGGTATCGTCCACCTAAGAAATGTAGCCTCGGTCACCCCTTCGGACACCAGTAAATGGTATACGATACATCTTCTGTGATATCACTATTGGGATCAGACGAGAAAGATGACTATACTTTAAATCACGTGAGAAATAACATTAACCAAATTGTTAGTAACGGGAAAGATGTATAAAACTATTATGTAATCTTCGGAAGGTCTAAATGTGACCTCGAGATAAACTTATTTCCTGTGGCAAAAATCCTGTTTAACCAGAATAAACCCCTAACATAAATCTAACACCAAGTAAATTCTGGTAATTATATACAGATGATGTTTTTAGTCATGAATAAATAATAGGAATTATAGGACTTACGAGTGAAAGGAAGAAACGTCAAGAAAAGAAAATTTAATCAACCGTCTTTGGTGTCTGATCTTTACATTTTACTATTCAAAGGTTTACATCGAGGAGACAGATACCCTAAGAGGTCCGTTCTTATGACCTCACCCATCAGTAAGGGAGGAGGTCCCCTAGAAGGATTCGGTCTCTAACTTGGGCTCAGAGGACGTGACGTCCGCCTAAGAAATGCCAGACTCGGTGGTCCCTTTCGGGTTTACCTTTTACTATTCAAAAGTTTCTAACTCAACTCAAACTTGTTAAAAAACTGGTTGGATTATGACGACTTTAAAACCCTAACCAAAATTAAGTCTAAAATTTACTTTAAAATTAAAATTTCGTCTATATCATCGGAGAACGAGAAAACAAAAAACCGATGTCTATCTCCCTTTACCACTAAGTCTACATCGACTGAAGTGTCGATTAAACTCGTAACGAAAGTCTCTTAATGTTTTACTCGGAATATAAGGTCAGGGTCGCTCTTGTTTGGCTTCCACACCACTCATGTGGTGCAAGACCCTAACTAGGAACCATTGTGAACCGTATACTTTTCGGTCCATATCTAATACAAACAGGAAGGTATGGACCGACAAACATCAACTGTGAGAACTTTTTGTTTTAGACATGACCTTATAGACACTAAAGATTAAACCTCAATAACGTATACTGTATATAGTTTTCGACAAGGACTTTCAACTGTCGGTGACAACTTGAGACATGTATCCTCTATTATTTAGCTAAGTCAAGTAAGAAAGGTAGATGGGTGACGGCAGGGGTAGCGGTTCTTTTGGGTACGTCAGGGTTTGTTTTGGTCACTGTAGTATGTCTTCACCGTGGTAGGAATAAATACCTACCCCTCTACAGTCCTAAATTCGTGTCAGACTTAGTCTCGATGTACTAAATTGGTCTTTGTGGTCTTTGACAGGACCACTTTTTACTGGAGAATACGTTTGTTACTAGTACTTGGTAAAGGTACCGAAAATTTCCAGTCTTCTCTTAACTTACTTAAACAGAAGACTGAGTATTTTATATGTTCTGGAACTCTCAAGGATAAGTCCAATACCAACGGGCTTTATTCATCAAAATTACACTTCTACGAGGAAGTTAAACTCCCACAAGTGACTGTCTAGTCTATTTTAAATTCCTCTTTCCTTTACCTTGTTTACAAACTTGTCATGAGACTCTCTTCACTCCCTTTACAGTCCTTGTTAGAAACCCGAATTTTTCTTTTGTCTGTAATGTCGTTCAGATCATTGAAACTAAATATGACACACCGAAATCCTCTTCTGTTTCTTATTACGTGACTTTTAGTCGTTTTACAACTCAAAAAAAAGGGTTTTTCGAAAGGTTATTCTCAATGTTCGTCTCAAGAAAGGTACTCGTGGGTGAGTGGTAAGGAAACCCGGTTCCATCGACGGTGTCACGACACGGCAAAACACCGTGAACCGAACCTTGAGTACCCAAAAAAACAAAAACAAAAATTTGGCTTCATATCAACTAACTGTTCCAACACAATCAAAGTCCACATATAGTTTCACTAAGTCACACACACACACACACACACAAATATAAGAAAAATTTTAAGAAAAGGGAATATCCAATAGTGTTGCGACTCATCTCAAGGGACACGATATGTCCTCCAGGAAAGACTCACAGATAAGTACACCCAAAACTAAGGTATTGACGTCGGGACTAACATTCCAGTGTACCGGGGGTTAAGACAAAATAAAGTAATTACTCAGTATACTGTATGTGTGAATGACAAGTGACAACTCTTTCGTTATAATAGATTATGATCTGTGACCTTGATGACACTTTCATTCTACCCTAACAGTACCATCTCAAAGTGTCACTCAAATGCTACGTAAATGTGGTCGAGACGAGTCTCATGAGAACGATCCACCGACAAGTGAGTGGAGGAAGTTCAGAAACGGTCTGTGGGTAAGAATCATTCGGAAAAGAACCTATGGAATTATGTTTAGAATTTGAGAGAGGGGTTGTGAGGGGTAGTGGAAGAAAAAAAGGGGAGGGTAACGGATTGTACGATAAATTATATTAACAAACGGAGACGGGTAATCTTTCACTCGTTCCTCAGTGTAGTTAAAACAAGGGACTACATAGGGAGTATGAATCTTACCGGTCGCCGTGACTACGACTGCGACTATGACTATCTACGAGTCATATATAACGACTTACTTACTTACTAACACGACAACCACAAACCCAGTAATTGTGTTTGGGTGTAAGGACCAAGAGTAATCACGAACTTAAACCCTTCAGTCTACTTAGGACGACAATAACGAAGATTTGAGAAGTAGAGGGGGTTTACTAAAGAGACAGTTTTTGTTCGACACAAGCATCCGAGACAAAAGGAGGACAACTCGTTAGACCTCGAGTAAGACCGAGAACATTCGAACAAACACCAACGTCTCCTTTTACTTATAAAGAGTGGGTTTACAACAGTACAGTAGTAGAGACAGACCGTCGGTCTCTTCGTCTACAAGACAAGGAACTGGAGTCCGATCGCCAATGTCTAAACCCACAATGTATACAAAGTGTTTTGACGTAAACGTGTGCGCCCCGGTGACAAAAGTGACTTGAGATACGTCAGAATCCTCCTCCCGTACCGTTGGGTAAGGTCATAAAAACGGACCTCTTAGGATACTTGTTTCCTCGGACCACCCGATGTCAGGTACTCCAGTGTTTCTCAACCTGTGCTGACTTCACTGAATCGTGTACCAGAATTTCGGGTCGTTCGAAATCCCCTCCAGGTCAAACCCCCGTGATCTTAACAAACAAATATACACACCCCATATACACACGTATGTACATATCTAGACATGTAGGTATATAGGTCGAACGAACGATAACGTTTTGTGCACAAATAGAACTCTAGTTTCATCGGGGGTTTTGTAACGGTTTTTGTTTAAAAGAAGAAAACTTTGTCACCAAAAGTCGTCTACTAAAAAACTGAGTTTTAAGTTTCTTTAGTATGACGATATGGGATCGTTCTCCACAAAAACAGAAAAAAAAAAAAATTTTATTTGTTTGTTTGAGTTTTTGTACATAATGTATGGTGAGACCCGGTCCGTACAACAACTCAAAACCCCTGTGTCCTCATTTGTATCTCAGGAACGTAAGGTCTCTCGACACAACAACAACCCCTGCAGAGTACACCGGTGTCACCTCACCTACTCAGGTCTCGTGTCGGATATTTTCGTTTACCGCCACCGGTGTCACAACTCTCCGAACTCGCGACTGTCACAAGGGGTCGCAGTGGTTGGAACCCTTCAGGGTACAAAGAAGTCGGAGTCAAAGAGGAAGACCTTTTGTCCTGACGTGATCCACTAGAGATTTCAGGAAAGTCCGACGTAGTTCACTGAGACCTCGAGTTTCTGGCTAAAAATGGGTTGAAAACGATGGGTCACCAGGAAAGGTTGTAGGGAACACTTCAGGAGACGTCTGTGTACTGTCCGTTGTGTAGACAGGACTCCAAGTTGTAGATTTATTTTTACTACCAAATTCCGAGTTTAAAGGGTGATCTAAGTCGAAGGACCCACGGTCTCCACTCCTCCTTTCCCTTACAACTCATGGTCTCCGTAGGAAGACATTCCTCCGACACACCAACCACACGGTGTGAGAGAAAAAAAAAAAAAAAAAAAAAATTAAAAAAA